>REGM01000023.1:2641573-2665119 GCA_004194415.1 Aurelia aurita | reverse complement strand
ATGGTTTGCATCAAAAAGTATCAAAACCAAGTCTCAAAAATTTCGCCAGAAAACGAGATCAATTGATTTCAATTTGGATGCCAGGAGAACCACACAAGACCAAGAATAAATGTAAGATAAAAAGTTCGTAAAACAGACAACAATACAGTAAGGAAAGTTAGTACGGTTTGCATCAAAAAGTATCAAAACCAAGTCTCAAAAATTTCGCCAGAAAACGAGATCAATTGATTTCAATTTGGATGCCAGGAGAACCACACAAGACCAAGAATAAATGTAAAATAAAAAGTTCATAAAACAGACAACAATACAGTAAGGAAAGTTAGCATGGTTTGCATCAAAAAGTATCAAAACCAAGTCTCAAAAATTTCGCCAGAAAACGAGATCAATTGATTTCAATTTGGATGCCAGGAGAACCACATAAGACCAAGAATAAATGTAAGATAAAAAGTTCATAAAACAGACAACAATACAGTAAGGAAAGTTAGTACGGTTTGCATCAAAAAGTTTTTCCTTTTTCCTTTTCTAATCCATAAGCTGATTTCAGAAAAACAAATATATATCTGATTAGTGGAACAATATGACCGAATCTTTTCAGAGATTAGTTAGTGGTCCCACTCCTAAAATTCGAGGCAAACTTTCAAATAAATATTTCAAGATGTTTTCATTGGAATTGTTGCTATTATCATAGCGAGTGGGTTACGTGGCCATTTCCCTTACAGTGGGTTTGCTCAGCCCATTTCATGACATGTACCTGGCGAGTCGACAAGTTTCAGCACAGGGAAACCAGATTAATTGCTGATTTTTGTTTCGCCCTCGCTTCGCGCGCTCCTTCGCAGTTTCTTTCCCTTCGCTCCTTGGCAGTGGAAGTTCGCTGCGCAGCACAATAGAATCACGGAAAATAACAGGAGGTTGGTTTAATACAAAAATAGAATAAATTACCAAATAACAAAAACTACAAAAATCAACAGTTGATCTGGTTTCCCTGTGGTTTCAGTGTTCGCTGAAATGAACAGTCAATCGTGAATTAGCTATCAATTTATTAACCTATGAATTAAAAGCTGAGCGTGAAAATCTATTTCACTAAAATTTCTCACACCATTCTAAAGTTATTCAAGCTTTAGAACGGACTAAACAAGTCGATTAAGATTGCACATGCGCAAGTAGTACGGGATGATTGGTTTGCAAGATGGACTGCCTGCAAACAACTAAAGGAGAAGGCGAACAACATCTTCCTCCCAGCAATAAAATGTCAATGATTCTACCGGGTGTCCCAAAAAAGTACTCCCCTTTAAAAAATCACCAACAATCGATTATAAAAATTATCGCAAAAAATTATTTTGATCTCTTTTTCCAATGATCCAAATATATTTTAAGGAGATGAAATGTTTGTTTTCAATACGTATAGGGTATAAAATGACAGGTTGAAAAACCTTATTCTGAGCTATACTCTTTAAGGTAACATAGTAAATCTTGCCTAAGACCAATTATTATGAGTTTTTTCTTTATCCTTCAAGTCTACAATGGCAGTTTGCCTTCTCTTTCTGACATTTATGATCAAACTAGAAGCTTAATATCTAAAAAGAAATTAATCTGGTCATCGTTAGTGCATTCTGCAGTATGCTTCAAAACCAGGCAGCCCTAAAAAAGCTAAATTTGCTAAGTTTACAACTAATCACAACATCAGCTATGCCTGGGGAATTATGTGGTCTTTGATCTACATGCCAAAAAAAGAAATTTAAAGATCGGTCAAGTAATCAAATTTTGGTGATTTTTCAAACAGGAGTACTTTTTGGGACACCCGGTACCTACCACGACGTGATTCCTTGTATTCGTTCAATATTTTTAATCTGATTTCTTATTTTCTCTCACATAGAGCGATAACCATCCAATTCAATGAGCGATACTGAGACCTATGTAATGAGTATAACCTACCACAACGTTTCAAACACAATTGAGTTCAAATATTTAAGTTTTAAAGAGCCAAGTCATTGTTTGGATTCAAAAGGAAAAATACAGCAGTATTTCAGAGTTCTCTCATTAACCAACTTCGTGCACATTAATAGATAGTCGCCACCTCCACTTGCTACGCCCGTGGGGTGAATTTGCACCAAAGTGAAAGAAGGACTTATTGCGCATGTGCAGCTAATCCTGCATGCTGATTAGTTTGCAAATCAGACTGCAAACAAAGCAATGAATAGAAAGGTAAGCACAACCTTCCCTGAGCTAAACTGTCGATGACTCTACATACCACAACGTTTCAAAGTGAAACCACGTTTTAAAAGATGTTGGGTCTCTCAAACACTCAAAAACCAATTTTATGTTTATTATATAGTACCACGCCGCTGGTCGCTACGCTAGGGGAATGAATTTGCCCTGAGTGGATGAAGTGCCTATTGTACATGCGTAACTCAACCTGGATGCTGATTGGCTTGCAAGGTGGACTGCTAGCAAACAGCTAAAACAGAACGGCAAGTAAGGGAGCGATCATAAATTATTACAGGGACAGGGGTGGAAGCAAATGAAGAGGGGTCTAAAAATTATTAGAGTAAATTTGTTGGGGTCTGAAAATTTTAGAGGAATTGATGCTGGGGTCCTGAAAATATATATGCCAAATATTTTAACGATTAATCATAAGCTCCTTCACTAACTATATAAAACTTAATAGAGAATTCAAAAAATATAGTAAACTTGTTTCAAACGTTTCGATCTGTGATCTTTATCAATGAACACAAAATATTTTTTATGTTTTCGAAAATAGTTTCAATTCTGTATCTTTTGCCCCTATTTATTTCTCAGGATTATTTTTAAAAGGTAGACATTCGTTAATACTGTCCATTAAGTCCTTTCTTTATTTCATCAGTGAAAAAATACAATTGTTACTCATTCTGGAACAACCTTATGCTGTTTGGGGTCTGAAATTTTGCTGCAAAAATTAGACGGGGTCTGAAATTCTATATGGTTAGAACGCAGGGGTCCAAACATTTTTATACAAATTTCTGAAATGCTTCATTGACTTTACCTAAAAAAAATTTTTTAAACCACTTTAAAATAAAAGAAATATCTATTGCGCATGCGTGACTCATCCTGCTTGCTGATTGGCTTCAAAGGTAGACTGCGAATAAACTGTGCAGCAGAAACGCGGGCACCATGCTCCCCAACTAAACTTTCAATGACTCTACCTACCACAACGTTTTAAAGCACTTGAGTTTAAATATTCAAGTTTAAGAGGAAGGTGATGTCGTAAGATTACATCTTAAATCGATTGCAATACTGCACGGCTGTTGACGAGCTCCACCCACAATTGAAAATAATCAGCAGAAAGTGTAATTTATCATTCTTAATGGGGGAATTTAATGCGTAAAGACTGGTGTTAAGTAATGTTTTTGATCACAGTACAGATTATCGATAGACAATCAATATGGCTTCCCTATAGCAACTCATGATTAAGGAATCATTGGTATCTGTAGTTTCAAAAGGAGTCACCTGTCAATAACACCTATCACCCCGTGATCTGTGACACATCTCATGACATCATATGTTTTACCTGACCTTTATGATTGGCAGAATGATATACTTGAGCGACATGACTTTTTGTTCACGTTACCGACATGACTTTTTGTATGCCATTTCATCTAACTCAGACTCTAACTAATCCACAGACTCCTTGGTCTAGCGGTAATCAGTTCTGGCAAGGAGCTGTACATTCAAATTCAAACTTGGCCTAAGACCTAAGACCTTAAGACCTAGAAACTCCGATCCTAATACGAGGCTAGCCACTTTGAGGACGAGGCTTGCTATGCAGTACACTCATCATCAAATATCAATGCTCTTGTTAATCTTAGTGTATGAAAGGTGCTAATTCTTCGAAAAAGAATAGCAGAGAACGTGATACTCCAGAAACGCGAGCTAAAGTACGGATTTAGGCTCTTAGATTAGCGCTGGATTGAATTTATAATAACTGAATGCAGGCAGTATCAAATTCGTACTTGGAAACGTATTAAAGTATGAAACCGTATTTAAGCATTGAAATGTTGTTGGCTGTTGATCCGCTATTACTAATCCTTTAACGAAAGTCAACCTTTTGGGGTTTAAATTCCGTATTAACTCCGTGATAAATGATGATTTTGAGCCTTAAAATTGAGAATTAGTGGTACAGCCAAGGGGCAATAATGAGAAGCCCATGATTAGACTCAACTCACTATATCAGCAGTAGTATCTCTTCTCAGCCTCTACAACAGTGGCAACAACAACATCAATTCGATTCCATAAAAGAGCGTAAGTAAAGGGGCTTGTGTAGTTAGTCCAGGCCACGATCCAGGCCCGAATGATGACAACTGCATCATAGAGGAGAGGCACTCAGGAACCGAAACAAGTCATCCTTATATTTTTCATGCTTGGGATTGCCCTGGGACCAGACAGACCTATCCTTAGTGAAACTCCCTTCTCTCTTTGCCAACGAATGCTAATACCAAAAGTAGCATGAGGTACACATTTTTATTTGCTTTTCTTCAACAGGGAACTGTTCTGCTTGTTTTATTTTTAAGTAGAAAATATGCAAAATTTGATAAACTGTTTGGCCCCATTTCAAAATTTTTATGAAAGAGCTTTGAAGCTAAATCATCAATAACTCTTGTACGGCATGGCCGATTTTTATAAAATAAGTTATCACATCTTAAAGTTTCCATATTTATCTTTGAAACTGGTGTTTAATTCATCGATGGAAATTTCTGTGTAAATCTTGTCTTAAAAGGACACGACGCTTGAACAGTAGCATTTTACTTGCAGCTACAAACTTTGACTACAGGTTGGCATTTCTTGCCAGTTTACTCGATTACAGGATACATAGAGATTTTTTACATTCCAAATCCATACATATTTCGGTTGGATTTTCCCTAAAATTGTATTCAACATTTTGACTTTTTCAATTTTTTCTCGATTTTCTTTCGTCTTCTTTAATTGTATCTTGATGCCTATCTCCTTGAAGAACATACTTTTAGTTAAATGCTCTTCGAAAGTAGATTGATCAAATTTTTTTTTAATTCGTTCAAGAGGAGATCAAAACAAGTGCATCTTTCTTTGACGTTTTCGACTGGCCTTAAAATGCAAGCTTCTAACTAGATATTGATGGATGGTTTACTGAAATTGTTGACCCTAATACTATACTTTATCAATATAGTTGCTTTTCGGAAACTGCAGGAATCTTTGTACAAAGATTTGACAAAATAATTAAAGGGAATGTGCAATGGTAAATAGGCTTGTCTATAAATAGAACAAAGAAAACACTCAGACACTGCATCGTTTCTTTCGCTATCCATTGTTCACGGCGCGTGTGCAACGTTGATTTGAATGGGATATTTTTAGACTGTTTTGCTCTTTGCAAATGCAAGCTTTTAACCTTGCACAAACCCTTTAAGGAAACATTAATTCTCTTTCGCCTCCCTCCTTCGCATCTCTTTGATTTTCTTCCAGCATAAAATCAATAATTTTGGCAGGCTTGCAAATTTAACAAATTTCATGAACAAAAGGCAAATAAAATGGTACTAAAAGACCTAAGTTAGCCTTTCCGCTATGAAAATAACACTTTCTAAATAGCATTTAAAAAAGAAATTATTATACTTCTGTCAACAAGAGGAATGTTTTAAACTCATCCTGTCTCTATTCAAATAAGGAAGATTATTGTTACTTTCGGCTGAATCCAAATTAGTGAGTTTGTTTTGACAGCTGGCGTTTGCACTTTGTTTACGTACTCTTATAGGAAACCATTTAAGACAAATCTGTAGTAGTAAATAAATAAAGTCTTACGACAGTCGACTGGTGTATAACTCGGCAGGAAACTTCCCAGTTTTACTATCTAATTTACGCACTGCCGCTGATTAAAAAGTATGATTAAGTATGACTATGGCTGACCAAAAACGTAGTGTTGCTAACTAGGCAAATGTTTTGCATAATTTTACTTAAAATCATGAAGTTTCCCACAATATGGACTTGCTACACGTCTCTCTCTTGTCAGCACAATTGCTTGCATTGTATACGTCCACGTCTTGTTCTGACAAGAGAGACTTGTAGCAAGTCCACCACAGTATCGATCGCTGGATAACTGCAACTTTCTTTCAAAAACAATTGAATAGCAGAAATTGACTGAATATATTCATTTAACACTGGCAGAGACGTAGGAACCGGGGGGGCACTGGGGGCACGTGCCCCCCCAAGATTTTGCAATAAACAAAAGAGTGCCCTTTTTGGTTTCTGGAAGTGCCCCCTTTAGCTTAATGAAAATAGTGCCCTTGAAGTGTCGTGCCCCCCAAGTTTAAGATGCTTCCTACGGCCCTGAACACTGGCTACAGCAGTACTATATCAATTGCCAAGAGAAATTGACAATCTGAGCTGTTTTCCTATTACAACTAAGAAATAGGCCTGATTCTCTTCGGAGTGTCAAGGAGTTTTGGCCAAGATTGTAGTTGTCAGATAAGATTCTTACGAGAAGAAAAAATATCATAAACATTGCACGTGTTTGAAATTAGCCAATCAAAGACCTCATAGTTTTCACTTGGTCAATGAAATATTCTACCTATATTTTGCCGCAAAAAACCATTGGTAAATTCCCCCAAAATCACAAAGCATCTGTGTAAAATTTCTGCGTACACAAATAGACGAGTATTTACAGAACCTTAAAAGTAGCCACTTTTAAGAAACTTTCTCGTTGAGAACTTCACCAGTGATTCCCAGCATAGGTTCCAAATCTTTATAAACGTTGATGTAAATTCTAAGACCTATTTCTTTGCATTGAGTGGCTTGAAAGTTTTAATGTTACCGTTGGACTTTTCTGAAATCTTCAATATTATCAGAATTAGAGGGTTTCTCTTCTTTTTTAAGAATTCAAGAATAAATGTAAAAAAGAACTTGAAACCATTTCTAAACCTTTTAATGAAACATAGAATAATTTTCAAGAAAACCATAGCTTATGACTGCCGACAATATGGTATTACGCAAAAGTCTTTCACTCCTGCTTCACGATTTAGACATTTGATGACGTCACATCCTCAAATGTGTTGACATATAAAATACGCTGTAATTTCGAAAATATTGAAGATTTCTAAAAAGTCCAACGGTAGAATTATAGCAAAGTAGCTAAAGTTTCTTTCAAGCCACTCAATGCAAAGAAATAGGCCATAGAATTTTACACCAACATTTTTAAAGATTTGGAACCTATGATGTGATTCCCTAGTGATTCCCAGCCCTATTTCCATACAAAGAGCATCTAGCGATGGCAGCGTTAGATTCATGCTGATTTCGAATATTTTCTCCCAACCTCTCAAAAAACAACCTGGAGAAGATAGCAAGGGTGTGGCCTAGCCAAAAACGCAAAAACTTAGAACCAAGAGAGACCTTTGAACTTTCTTAAACAGTTGACTGTACTTTGTGGATATGTTTGAGGTTTCTTCGCTCAAGAGGGGATTCAATGCATTTATTGTTTCCCTTGAATAAGCGGTGAAGAAACACTAACACAGGTCATTGCTGACAAGTATACAGAAGCACATCTATAACAAAATGCCCTTGCATTGCTGCTGCCAACCTTTGTCATACTATGACTACATTTCTGGAATGGGGAACTGGCCAAAGTAAACTAAAAGTAAAAGTTGGTTTTTGAGACAAGCAAATCAAGANAATCCAAATTAGTGAGTTTGTTTTGACAGCTGGCGTTTGCACTTTGTTTACGTACTCTTATAGGAAACCATTTAAGACAAATCTGTAGTAGTAAATAAATAAAGTCTTACGACAGTCGACTGGTGTATAACTCGGCAGGAAACTTCCCAGTTTTACTATCTAATTTACGCACTGCCGCTGATTAAAAAGTATGATTAAGTATGACTATGGCTGACCAAAAACGTAGTGTTGCTAACTAGGCAAATGTTTTGCATAATTTTACTTAAAATCATGAAGTTTCCCACAATATGGACTTGCTACACGTCTCTCTCTTGTCAGCACACTTACATTGTATACGTCCACGTCTTGTTCTGACAAGAGAGACTTATAGCAAGTCCACCACAGTATCGATCGCTGGATAACTGCAACTTTTCTTTCAAAAACAATTGAATTGCAGAAATTCTCTGAATATTTTCATTCAACACTGGCTACAGCAGTACTATATCAATTGCGAAGAGACTTTGACAATCTGCGCTGTTTTTCTATTACAACTAAGAAATAGGCCTGATTCTCTTCGGAGTGTCAAGGAGTTTTGGCCAAGATTGTAGTTGTCAGATAAGATTCTTACGAGAAGAAAAAATATCATAAACATTGCACGTGTTCGAAATTAGCCAATTAAAGACCTCATAGTTTTCACTTGGTCAATGAAATATTCTACCTAGTCTATATTTTGCCACACAAAACCATTGGTAAATTCCTCCAAAATAAAAAAGCATCTGTGTAAAATTTCTGCGTACACAAATAGACGAGTATTTACAGTACCTTAAAAGTAGCCACTTTTATGAAACTTTCTCGTTGAGAACTTCACCAGTGATTCCCAGCATAGGTTCCAAATCTTTATAAACGTTGAGTAAATTCTAAGACCTATTTCTTTGCATTGAGTGGCTTGAAAGTTTTAATGTTACCGTTGGACTTTTCTGAAATCTTCAATATTATCAGAATTAGAGGGTTTCTCTTCTTTTTTAAGAATTCAAGAATAAATTTAAAAAAGAACTTGAAACCATGTCTAAACCTTTTGAGGACACATAGAATAATTTTCCAGAAAACCATAGCTTATGACTGCCGACAATATGGTATTACGCAAAAGTCTTTCACTCCTGGTTCACGATTTAGACATTTGATGACGTCACATCCTCAAATTTGTCGAAATATAAAATACGCTGTAATTTCGAAAATATTGAAGATTTCTAAAAAGTCCAACGGTAGAATTATAGCAAAGTAGCTGAAGTTTCTTTCAAGCCACTCAATGCAAAGAAATAGGTCATAGAATTTTACACTAACGTTTATGAAGATTTGGAACCTATGCTGCGATTCCCAAGTGATTCCCAGCCCTACATCCACACAAAGAGCATCTAGCGATGGTAGAGTTAGATTCATGCTGATTGCTGATTTCGAATATTTTCTCCTAACCTCTCAAAAAACAACCTGGAGAAGATAGCAAGGGTGTGGCCTAGCCAAAAATACAAAAACTTAGAACCAAGAGAGACCTTTGAACTTTCCTTAAACAGTTGACTGTACTTTGTGGATATGTTTGAGGTTTCTTCGCTCAAGAGGGGATTCAATGCATTTATTGTTTCCCTTGAATAAGCGGTGAAGAAACACTAACACATGTCATTGCTGACAAGTATACAGAAGCACATCTATAACAAAATACCCTTGCATTCCTGTTGCCAACCTTTGTCATACTATGACTACATTTCTGGAATGGGGAACTGGCAAAAGTAAAAAAAAGTAAAAGTTGGTTTTTGAGACAAGCTCATCAAGAGATCCAGAACAAAGAGCATCAAAGTCATGATCCAAACGAACGTTCCTCTTTCTCTCATCTAAGAATTGTTTACCAGAAGTCATTTGTGCAAGCTTTTTGTTTGCGGGGATACTATAATCCTAACTAATAATGCAAGCGTCTGTGAAAGGAAAACTGGAGGGGCTGCAAGAATTCAAGCAATTGTTAACTCACACGCCTGTGACAACTAAGGTCCGGTTTATTGAGGGTTTCTTTCAAAAATAAATTAAATGATGCTACGAGGATGCTACGGGGAACGGGGATGCAACTTGCCTAAAAATCTATTGTAGATGCGTACAATCATTCATATACACTTTCAGTTGTTATTAGTTGTGAATGAGCGCAAAGACAGTATCTCTATCTCTTGCAGAGCCCCAACCAATGAAACGACACGTCTTTAAAGCGGTATTGCAACCTGAAGGCTTTGTAAGAGGTATATAGAAAGTGTTTATTTATGCTTCTGTCTAGAAGTAGCCATGTTCATCTCCTACCAAGATTACCCCCAAAAGCCACAAAATACTCATTAATACTGCCCCCTTTGTCCCTATGCAGTACCAATACATGAAATGATGATTAAAGTGATGGGGAACTACAGACATTGGGGCATATTGCCTTTTAAGTACAGCTGGAAGCCTTTCATTTTAAAGGTTAATTCATTGCAGTTTTCTAGATATCATGTTAATTATTTTTAGATCTGGTCTAGATAGTTACATCGCAAACCACAAGCAACTGATATATATTGTGTCATGCATAGATTAGAAATATCAAGAAATTTAAAGGCAAAACAATCAATTTTCATACCTGGCATAAGATATCCTTTGGGGCCAACAATCTTTTTCCCATCACTCTCACCAGGGTACACCATTCCAGGTCGTTCTTCTGATGTCTTCATCCGACTTCTATTGACTTCCATTTCGTGTAGCATTTCACTGTATCTTTCGCATTTACGTGGCATATTATGATCATGTCCACCATAGCATTCATTCACCCTGTATGGGGCATCTTTATACATCGGTGTTTCGCACTCATACCGGGACCTGTCTCTAGCTGGGAATCTTGCATAACCGTTGGGGGATAATCTACGCCTTGCATCATCTACCGGGCGAATGTAACGCCTGTCTATATCGTCCGGGGAGAGCTCATCTCTCTCTTTCTTTACTGCATTTTTACGTGAGATTTCTTTGTCGAATTGATAGGCTTTCTCATGATCGACCTCATCACGCATTCTCTCTGCTTCATAGCGTTCTGCAGTCATTTTCACATCAAATTCAGTTCCCCGGTAATCCTCAGGATCAAGCCTCGGTACTTTAGATAAAACCTCGTTACTCCCATAACGGTCTTCAGCTCTAAAATTTCTAAAACTTCTGGCAGACTCCATGTTCCCATTCTCTTGCTTTTTGTTACGATTTTCTTCCTCATAACGCTGCTTTTCTCGCTCTTTATCATCATACAACGTGTAATTATGTTGATCCTGACTGACTAAGGTGACATTTGGGGGTGGATCCACGCTACTGTACTCATGTTTCCTGTACGGTCGTGGTCTTTCTCTGTAGTAATCTTTTGCTGAGGGGTAAATCCTGATGGGTGTAAATGCTTTCCTTCCAGCTCTTATATTTTCATCATATTTTGGATCTCGGTAATCAATTTTGAATCGACCATTCTTGTCATTATCCTCAGGAAGGTGGTCGTCAATTTTTCTTCCTTCGTGAGGCATCTCCCGATGGTGCCCCCCTTCCATGTACATTGCTCTGTCTCCACTCCCCATCTCTCTAATCATAAACTGGCGACTCTTGGATGAATAATCTGAATTTTCAGAATGGCTCCTGTGTACAATTTGCCTGCGATTAATGTGCTTAGCCTTATAAATCCCATCAACGACATTCTGAGAGCGAAAAATATGGGGCGAGTTCCTCTGACTTGTGCTCTCATCTTGCGCCCAGTTTCTTCTTTGCTCTGGGAATTGATCCCTCCTGGGAGCATATCTTTCGTGCTCAGCTTCTGCATCGCTTCCTTCAGCCACTGCGGTGTCCCCGTCACGTTCTTGTCTCCAATCAATGTTGTCGGGGTCGTTGTCTTTTCGTGGCTCTTTTCGGTGTGAATTTGAGTTGAACGAGGGTTCACATTCACTGCGGTGTTCATCAAATGAATCGTGGTCAGCTGGTTCATGTTTTATCTCCGATGATGTTGAGTATATGTAAACAACCTGCGTATTATCCTTGCTTTCTTTGCCATAAAATACAGGTTGACTCGTATTAGCTTTATCGAATTTTCCTCCTTCCTCCATAGTCTTGTTAGCAGTCGCAATTGTTGCCTTCTCCAACTTCTCAGTATACGAACACACTCAGCTTTTATCAAAACATGTAACTGTAAATAGTAAAAGCAGCTTTGCGAATTAACTCGACGTCTAGGCACATGTTGTGAAGCGAAAGGAAGCAACGAGTGTTAGGATGAAGTTCAAATACAAGACGAAGTGAAACCTCTAATCTCTAATTGGATTTAGCCTTTGACAGGTATCCTGTAGGCTGGTTAGCATATATAATCTCTTAATACGTAAAGATGGTAGCTTTGCTTTAAAGGCTGTTGTGAGGTCTGTGGGCTCTTTCGATTGTAAGCGAAAACAGATCTCCTTAATAGCATACAAAGTCACTTCCTTATCATTCCTAAATCCTGCTTTAAACATGGCTGGTTAAAACATGATTCCAGATTAATTTGTAGATCGCTGGTAAATATTAGGCTGAGAACTCGTCTCTTAACGAGGTGAAACACAGCGGAAAACAATAGTGGCTTTCACGTTACACGTGGAGATTAGGGTTATTATCGGTTTATGAGCTCTGTTTTGATCGAAAATGCAAGACAAGGACCTACAATTTCAGGTGTGAATGGCTTTAAAATCGAGAAACTAACGGAACCGGGTATACTGTTTGACAAAGATGCCAGTAAACGAGTTAAAAAAGACTGTTTCTAGACCTGATTCGACTTTTAATCCTGCTTCGTATGAATACGAATTACGATCTGACAGATTATTGAAATTCAATTTGAATAGAAATCTAATTGCAACTGAGTATAATGCGACTTTTTCGTCTCCAAATTGAGTTTTTGTGGAAATACCAACCATTTAAGATATTAGCTGCCTGCTTTCGAGGATATTACATTTCTGAAATCTGTTTAAAGTCTGTTATACATAGTCGAACGTTTCTAGGAAAGAAGCACATATCTCAATGTCTGGTACTATGGAGGGGGCGTCGTCCTGTTTAGGGCTTTGTGAGGAGTGTTGTTTGCATAAAACTGAAAGGGTGTTGTTTGCATAAAACTGACTCAACTATAAATATCGAAAGCAAAAAAGCATAGGAAACCAGGAAAATAAATGCAAAGGAAGCAATTCTTTTTAAAACTAGGCTAGGCAAAGTAAGTTCAGACAACATGCTTACGAAATTTTTCCGGGGGACGAGTCACAAATTGCGGAGGATGCGGCAAGTGTTGTGGGAGGAGGATCTCGTGTTATGGAGGGGCGAGACACGTTTTGACAGGGCTATAGCTGATGTTTTTAAATATCAGGCTGTGGACAATAAGCATTTTGTTTCGACAGTTTCAGTTCGTTTTCAATTATTCATCTCGTTGTATAATTTCTTGGCATAAATTGTGTTTTACTGAAAAATTATTGGTCTTCACAAATCCGGAACGTTTCGGCTCTATCTAGGCATTCCGGACCGCGCCAGACTTTCAAGGTCTTAGGGCCAATAATTTTTTAGTAAAACAAGATTTATGTCAAGAAACACTACAACGAGATGAATAATTGAATATAAACTGCCAAAACAAACTGATTATTGTCGTCATCCTAATCCGAAAATCAATTAAAATGTTGCGATTGCCTTGCGATTGATATGAATAATAGTTGTATCATGGTAACGGTGCAGCATGGTGCAAACTACTGGGGCAAGGAGTCAATCGTCACAAGTGAGCGAAGGAAAGGGGCTTCATAGTCTTTAATGGTCTTTGCCAACTTTTCATAGTTGACCCCCAAATATTAATCCTAAATTTCTGGAGAACCCAAATATCGAGCAAGACTGTTGGGTTACCCCCATTCAATGTTAATTGTTGATTGATAATATGGCAATTATTTCACGTCTAAACAGAGCTAGATATCGATTTACCATTGATCTTGATTTCCACAGCTTTCAGCAGATGCTGAGATTGCAGAGGAGGCAATATTGCTAATACCATCTTAACAGTGAATACCTGCCATTGCACAGTATGGATGGCACTGGAAAAGGGATGAAGAGGGACACTTTGCTAAATGCTTATGCATCAATGCACTTACAGATAAGTTTAAATCAAAATTAACATTTTTGGAGGTAGCAAAATAAAAAACACAATTCATACAAGATTGTTCTGCTTGGCTTACAAATAGACTGGAGGACGTTTTTCTTATAGCGGAGTCTTCTATTGGTTAGTGAAATTTCCAAGACCCTCTCTGTCACCCCTTTCCGAAGCAGAATAGAAGGGGCATATTCACAAGCTACAACCTTATATCAACATTGCCAGTGGCAGAAACTTGCCAAATATTGGTGGAGGGGTGAAGCTATTTTTTCAGAGGAAAGGCATTTGTCATTCTTACTGTTTTCAAACAAAATATCGTTATTGTCTCCAAAATTGGGGGGGTGCATCTCCTCACCCTCTTGTGTCCTAAAAGAAGAATTAGCATGGACTTTATAACTCTCCAGAAATATCCAGATTTTTGGACACAAATATCTAACCATAATTATGTTTGCAAGAATTTTAGATATAATATTTCAGGACACAGATTTGTATGATGCAAGGGGCTTTGAGTGCCATGGGAAAGGGTATCACAGTCAAGGTTTCATGGGGGTCAGTTGCTTGTTTATGTGGATAATGTGAACTCGAAATGCAACATTTTGCAATTCTTGCCATTCTCATATGAGGAAATATTTTGAAAAGGTTTTATTTATATTTTGCAGGGAATTTTGGCAGCAAAAATCCATGCATATGAGTGGAGCATCCTTACTGATTCTATTCCCCCCCCTCCCCCTCACAGCTGTTACGCACCCAGTATTATGGAACTTCGATTCTCCCCAAAATGTAAATTAACACCGAATTTTACAAAAGCACGCAAATATAAGTGATCTTTGTTGCCAAATAAATAGGTTGTAAACTCACCTTTGACAAAAATGAAACTTGAGAATTGTAATTTAGGCCAACCTTATTGAAGCTTTCCAGTTTATTTAACAGTTCAAATTGTTTTATTTTATAGAATAAACGTTTTAAAATGTGAATATTTTGTGCGAGTCGCAAAATCATGGAACACAATGCGATTTTTCAATCTGATATCAATTTATTAGGAATCTATATATTTTAAAAGTTAAACGAACACAAGTATCAAAATTGGCCCGATTTAAAGTTTTGTGAGCTGCAGTCAGGTAGGCCATGCTTTATCTTTTGTTTCTTTCGATCTAATCCTTTTGTTCCTCACGGCGGGGTGTTGTAACGCAAAAAACACGGAATCAATCCAGATGCCATTGTAACAGCTGTGCCCTCCCTTCCCTGAGCTTGAATGCAGTCAAATGACTTAAATTAGCATCAATACAATCATGTGGTAGTATGCTGTTCTATAAATCAACTAATACTCTTCATGCAGTATTTCACCTACTACGTCCATCACAACTAAATTAGAAAATGGTTTTGAGAACATTTACTAACCTCTTTTATCTTGAATGTGGCAATGATGTACCCTTTATTTCTGCCTGTATTTGCTTCACAACTTGTGGATTCCACCTTTACTAACCTCTTTTATCTTGAATGTGGCAATGATGTACCCTTTATTTCTGCCTGTATTTGCTTCACAACTTGTGGATTCCACCTTTGTCATTTCTTTCGCAGTAACAAAAGGCAATTCAGGAGAAATATCCATACTTCTTTTCTCCAGTCTCCATCTTCTTGTGTTTTGATTTCATGCATTTTCAGCTGAAATAATAGCAAAACCAATCTAACTCACTAATGATGCATATACTAGACGGTATTATCAGGAGCAGATGTGAATATATATCAAAATTAGCAGAAAAATAAGTCTGAGCATCCTTGAAAAAGTTCATCATTTTTATCTTAGCCTGGGATGTTTGGCGACTGCTTGGGCTGTTGGGTAAGTTATGATAACAGTATATACAATAAAATCAATTTTATTATTTATCTCGCGCCGGGAAGATTTTGCACCTGCAAGAACTTTCCAATCTGCCATTGATTCAAGAAACTGCGCGCATGCAATGCAGTTAAGTACATTTTTGGGTAGAATTCAAACCAAAATTCAGACAAGTAATAGGTCCTATCGATGTGACATCACAAAATTTTGATGATCTCGCAAATGTACAAATTTTAAAAACCAACTATATATATAAATATTTGGATTCTCCTCCTCAAAAATATAAAAAATATAGCAATTTGATTTTAGCAATTCTTCTTTAGAAATTCTAAATCGCAAACCAGAAGAGGGACAGATTTCTGCTTGCTACCATACTGTAGACGTTCAAAAACTGGTTTTCTTGAAGATTGTATCATTTTTCCTCTACTAATTTAGGATCTATGATGATTTTAATTTTTCAAAACTTTCCATGAACTTTTGCAATAAAAAGAAAAATGCCGCCATTTTGAAAATAATCAAGATATCAAAAAATTTGCACGGTAGAATTACAGCAAGCACCTGAAATTCCTTTAAAGCCAAAGAAATTCAATTCAAAGAAAAACGTAACAGAATTTTATACCACCATTTTAAAGATTTGAGCCCTTACAGTAATGATAAAAAGATCGGTCCTGATCCTTCCTGATCTGAAATGCTCCTTCATAANCAAGCACAAAATGGAGTAAGACTATCAAAGTTGTGTCTAAATTTGTGTTCATTCAGTACACTAAACTTTATACGTAACTTTGTGAGTAATCTCACACCTTCAATATCAGAAATACTGTAGACAGAATTTCGCTCCGGTCTTATGATTTTTAATAGTTTGCTCTTAAACTGAGAAAGAGATATTGAATTTTTGATCTCTTCGCCAAGCAGATTCCACTCAAAAAGTGTATTATGAAAGTAAGTATTAGAAAAACGATTGGTTCTAGCAACATGTACTTCATAATCACGATGGCATCTAAGACCATAGTTTAGTTGGCGTTCGGGAGGAATTTCATCAAAAAGGTAACCTGGTGACCGTGATTTCATTAAGTTAAATGCTCTACTAATTTAGGATCTATGATGATTTTAATTTTTCAAAACTTTCCATGAACTTTTGCAATAAAAAGAAAAATGCCGCCATTTTGAAAATAATCAAGATATCAAAAAATTTGCACGGTAGAATTACAGCAAGCACCTGAAATTCCTTTAAAGCCAAAGAAATTCAATTCAAAGAAAAACGTAACAGAATTTTATACCACCATTTTAAAGATTTGAGCCCTTACAGTAATGATAAAAAGATTGGTCCTGATCCTTCCTGATCTGAAATGCTCCTTCATAAAACAGAAAAACACAGATCAGGCCTTCCAATTGCAAGGAGAGGTGCTCAGCTCGATCTAGCACCTCAACATGCACCCCTGGAAAATATTCTTCTATATGAGCTTGATAAAGTGAGCGCCTAGGTTGATAACCATTTTCATACAGTTAGCGTGCATGAAAATTTCACTGCAAAGATTCTGCTTATAGTCGCCCTGGGCTCTTGTGCAGATACGCACACCTCTATAGGGCTTTGGTAGGGTTTTTAGTTAGGATCAGTAGGGTTTTTAGTTAGGATCAGTACAGGCACAGGTGTGCGTAAATGCACAAGTGCCGTCGCCCTGTTCTTGTCATTTTTGCCATCTTTTTTACTGTGTCATATATTAACAATAATTTCTTCATGTTCAGGTAATCATCCAGCGCCTGTATTTTTTCTTACTCACAAGGCCTGCACTGCACAGATGGCATTATGATTGCTATTACTGAAATTTTTAACACGTGTTTGAGCAGAACTTGCAGTCAGATCTTTTTTGAGTATTAACATTATCTGTCAATCGGTTTTCCTGTTGATTCTTAACTTCAGGCCAATTTTTTGACATGAATAGAATTTATTTAGTAGTAGTTAGAGCAGAGAGGGGCGCGGGCCTAACAATCATAATTCATACCGCCATAAACGCTCAATCTCAAGTATCTGCAAGGAAAAAATGTCAGCGAACTTCACTTTGTTATTCTTGCAAACTAATGGACTTCTGCTGTTCAAAAACAAACGAATGGGAGCTCATGACAGCTGACACTTACCTCATAAATCTGTCTGAACTTCACGATCTTCTTCCTCTTCCTCTTTGGCGCCATTTTTTTATGAGCACAGGTGACCAAGGGTGCAACAGAGTAATTGACTCTTGGTTCCCAGTGGTCAGTTACGTCATTGGGCGCTCATTCGTTCTGGCAGTGATAAATTTTATTCGCAGAGCTTCGCAGAGCTTCGCAGAGCTTCGCAGAGCTTCGCAGAGCTTCGCAGAGCTTCGCAGAGCTTCGCAGAGCTTCGCAGAGCTTCGCAGAGCTTCGCAGAGCTTTGCAGAGCTGTGTAGAGCTTCGTAGAGCTTTCCGGTGTTCATATCGTGGAAAAGTGCAACAACCTTTAATTACCACTATTCAATAATAAACAATAGGGTGTGGTAAACCTAACAATTACTTTTTTGTAACTAACACTTTCACAATATATATAGAAACATTTTCTTGGTACTATGGCGCATCACAATCCTATTTTTGTCACCTTGACCTTGCCTGAAGCTTCATTTCCTTTTACCCTAAAGCCCCGGTCAAACNTTAATAAAGGGGTAACTTAACAAAAGGACAGTGAGGTGAAAAGAGAGCTCTAATCCATTGATCCAAGAAAAATCGCAAAAGACTAGTTTGCAATTCAGAAGAATTTTCTAGCTCACAGAATTTCTGAATACTTCTTTACAACTGGTTGACGATCTATACAAACAGTGCCAACTGCATTCATTTGTATTTCCTGCTACAGAGAGGCCAAATGTCCTAAAGATCTCAAACAAAGAAGAATACAAGAGTCAAGATTGCTGCTTTTTGGACATTAAACTGCAAGCTTGATTAGCTGCAGCCAACCTGTTGATAAAGTCTTAAAATTTCACTGAGAAAAGGGGCATAAATATCCCTATGCCTCAATATCGAAATTTTTCGTTCACTCTAAATGCACGCATTATCTTTTGAGACCTAGAGTTGAACGCCACATTATCCCATATTCCATTTCTCCAAATTTTATATTCCTTCCTAAAACAATTTACACATCTTTACCTGCGTAATCCAAACGAAATGGATCCAGCCTTGTAAAATAGGACTGCAGCCGATTTAAAAACTTTCAACCAAAAGCCAAACCAGAAAGACTAACAGATGATCAATTATTCCGCAGTACCAAAATCGCCTAATAGTCTGTACAATCTGATTAATGTGACTCGGGAAGAAGGAATTATATTTCCTTGCTGTTCACGCAAGCAGATCAAATGAAATCTAAATGCACAAATCTTCGCTTATGCGAACAGTTATTGACGAAAATGCGACTGATGTGAATTTATTATTTATGCAAATGCCATCTTGAATCTTCTTTAGTTAATCTGCAATCAATTTTGCCATCGTTTTACCTTCTGTAATTGACTTTTAACATCTTACCTGCTAATAGTCGTTTCCCGTAATCAACACCTAAAGATCTACCTTAAACGGTTTGTATCTACAGGGTGTCCCAAAAACATGTGCGCCATTTGAGTGGCTGCTGTGAAGGAGCTATAAATCTAATTCCCTCGTTTTTCAGATTTATGAATAGAAGAGACTTCAACTTAAAGTTTGATACCAAGTTTGAGAACATCTGACAGGTAGTTGCTGATTTATGAAGAAAGAAAGCCAAAAACACTGGTTGTTTCAAAATCAGAGGATTTTATCTCCGTACTTAAACTTATAACTTGCATTTTAGTATCAAATGGACTTCAACTCTACATTTGTACCAGGAAACATATTCAGGGGTAATAAATGACCAAATTGCTCAAGAATATTTACCAGGAAGCCAATGGAAAGCAGTATTGTTGGTTTAAAAGGATTTCATGACTTTAGAGAAGAAAATAATTGATGGACGCATGTCCTTTAAATCTCTTCATGAGCTGGCTCCACAATGCATGTGTAATCTTTTCACAAAAACATCCCAGCTGACCTCAAGGAATCTTAGAAATACAGCAACTGACCTAAGGTTACCAAAGAAAAACTCCAAAAATGGACAGAAATGTTTCTCTTTTAGAGGTGCCAAGTCTTGGAATGGACTCTCAGCTGAGTGTAAGCAGGCATCCACCCTAAACAGCTTCAAAAAAATGTGTTGTATAGGTGTTTGCCATTTGGACTTTCTTTTATTGTAAATATTTATTTTAGATTATAGGGTTTTATTGGTATTTTGTGAATTGAATTGTATTAGGTTAATTTAGTTTTCTGTAGTATTTTAATTCTGTAAGTTTTTGTAGTGGAGAGCCCCTTGTAAATCAGCTTTGCTGAAGGGCTACCCTCCTTAAATATGTGAAATAAAAATGGCCTGCAGCACTTGTGGTGCGCATCTTCATTTTTAGCAACCTTAGATATGTTTTTTCTTTTTGGTTATCACAAAATCTAATTTATGAATACGTGTTTAACTTAAGAAAATGAAAGCACCAGTCTAGGTACGTTTTTTCATTTAATTTCTTTGATTTTGACATTGATGGAGAATATTAAATCCTCAGGTTTTGAGGCAACGAGTAATTTGGACTTTCTTGCTTCATAAATCAGCAACTACTAACCATATTTACACAACAAGGTCTCTAACCCTAAGTTAAAATCTCTTCTATTGAAAAATCTTAAAAGTGGGAAAATCGGATTCATGGTTGCTCCACAGCAACGATTCAAACGGCGTACATGTTTTTTGGGACAACCTTTATATAAAACCGAAACTTTGCAGATGAAAATTTCGCCAGAAAAATTTCGGCAGAACGTTTTTGCAAGAACAGACTTCCTGGCTCGCAGCGAAAAATTTGGACAACAATACACAGGAACTCATGATAATCTACTTGATTTTTGCAAAGATAGCCTTAAAATTCACTTGAAAAAAACTTCCTTACTACTAAGCTAAAGCTCACCTGAGCTTCTTTTTATGGGGAGCAATCATAACTTGTCTATGGCCTTTTGTATAATGCAGTGTTTCTTTATAGGTTTTTTTTGCTATTTCAATTGCAAAGAAGATTTCCAAGCATGCAAAGATATTGTCCTGTAATGTTTTGACAATTTTTTTAAAGCAGCTTGAGCCTCCAAATATCCGCTAAATAATATATACTGGGTGTCCCAAAAAAGTACTCCCGTTTCAAAAATCGCCAACACTCGATTACCAAACCTAACAAAAATGTTTTTGATCTCTTTTTTCAATGATCCAAATATATTTAAAGATGATAAAATCTTTGTTTTCAAAGCTTAAAGGTTAAAAAATTACAAATTGAAAAACCTTATTTAGAGCTATACTTTTAAGCAACATAGTAAATCTTGCCTAAGAGCCAAAATTTCGAAATTTTTCATTATCTTACAAGTCTCCAATAATAGTGCAAGTTTATTTCTTCATTTTTGGGCAAATTACAAGCTTAATATACAAAAGAAATTAATCTGGTAATCATTGCAGTATGCTTGGAAATCAGGCAGCCTTAAAAAGCGCTGAACTTGCTAATTCTAAACCAATCACAAGATTAGCTATACTAGGAAAAATAATTTGGTCTTTGATCTACTTGTCAAGAAAATAAATTTGAAGACCGGCCATTGTAATCAAATTTTGATGATTTTTCAAACAGGAGTACTTTTTGTTTGGACATCCGGTATATCAAGCTCTCAAGTGGGTCTCAAGCAGTACTAGTTGTACCAAAACTGTACCTATATTGTCTTTGAAAAGGGTTTAAGTAACAAGTTGCGAAAACTGTTTGAAAGCCTTGAAAGTTGCATTAGATTTATATCCATGTAATGCCTTCTAAAAATCCTGTTTGTCTGCTTTCAGTCGCAGACGAATTGTTCAACATCTGAAATTACATCAACAACGAAGAAAAATGTTCTTCACTGCGAAAATAATGCAACGAATCATTTGAACTACATCCTAATGCTTTCGTTGTTGACAATATATCGGTACTTTCTAATAACCATTAGAGAGCACAGAAGTTGCTTTATAAAAAAACATTCTTTGACCATCTTATTCGTGAAAAGCCAGGCGAATTCAGCCAATCACACTTTTATATCTTTATGAACTACCAAAATACTCTCTTAGCAAATTAGAAGACTGAAAATTGTAAATCAAGCAATAAAGTAAAAATTTATCATTGGTGGCTTGCATCTGCAGAAGGCTCTCTCTGAAAAAGCTACTTAAAGGTTCATCATTCTGACTTTGTTCCATGCAGTCCATGTTGCAACATTTTGGTGGCATAGGATTGGTTTTGTCCCCCAAAATTGAGAAAGGACACAATAGTCTAGGAATTCAAGATTAAGGACCACTTTTTGAAAAGGTTTAGGTATTGGTTAAGAGTATACTAAGGATTTCTAACTAAAATCCTTTCGCAGTCTTTAAAGTAAAGTCTAATTTCAGCGGAATTCTTTTGCAATTTTCGTCCCGATGATAAACATAAGATTATTGAAAAAATGAATTCAATAAGAATTAGAAAGATCTAGAAGCCATAAGACGAAGGGATAATATCTAAAGATGTTAAAGCGATAAGACGTTTAGAAATAAGTCCTCGGATATCTTAAGCGAAGCCAACGGAAATCTAAACTTCTTTGTAGAATGCAACACGGTATTTTGGTAAACAAAATTCTCGACTCATCGCGAGAACTCATCATAGTAACGAGGGAATAATTAGGGTTTTTCATCTTAGAAACCGTGAGAATATACAAGAGTTAAAATGATTAGTTATCGATACTTGCAAAGTATAATTCCTTCAGTCCGATTAGAGTAAATCTATTAACTTGCCGGCCCTCAATATTGATGTCATATCTACCGTACATAGTTTCCCTGTGATAAAAAAATATGAGATAAATTTTTCGATAAATATCATGAGGGGAAATGCTCTCTTTGATTTTTGGCTTTTCGGTTGACCTATATCACACCTGTACAACTTTTGAAATAGATCGCATCAACACCCAACCTTATTTGTAACTCAATCGGCAAAATACCCCAAACATTACAGTGTGATCAAACGAAGTTAACATGTTTGCAAGCGAGTAGTTTTCTAACTGTTTATGAAATTAATTTAAACTGGTGGTCTTTGAGTTGCTAAGATAGCTGCTAAGATACGAAAATTTAGTTGGGCAAAATCTGTCGTATCGTTCCCAAGTTACAAGCCTTTCGAATACAGTTTCAAACAGAATCGAATTGACATGATGGAATTGCACTCTCATTCTTGAGTAATCTTCACAACAATTTTATATTTTTAGGATAGCAGAGCTATTTTTCGTACCATAACGTGTTGCAAATGTTAACAAAACGTATCTGCAGAAATCGTAGAAACTGCCCACATCATCATTTTTTGCATCCAACAATGAAACAGAGAAGCCACTTAAACATTAGGAGTGTGTGTTCGTGGAAAAATTGAGAAACTTTTATTCCGCCCTTCTAAGGGATAACAAATGCTTCTTATAAAATAAATCTGGTTCAGATCTCATCTTGTCTAGCTTGCTTGAAATTTAAATTTCCATCGAAGCAAATTTTCATAAGGAAATTTCTTACAAGTACCAAGAAATTTTAACATACGCTAGATCACTTGCTGCAACATAACTGCAAAGAACTTCGTTGTAGACACAGTCCGGCGAAAACTGGTCACTTCGATTACGAGATCTTCAAATTTCATTTTGCTCAGGGTCTATCTTGTCAAAATTTTGTATTAAATTCCTTCAATAGTTCAATTCTGCTGGGCACTTGCAAATTTCCTCTATTTATTGCTGTTTAAACAAGTTTCATTGAAAATTCTCAAGAAATTTTTATGCCATTCTCAAATTTTAAAATCATCAAGTATACATATAAAG
>REGM01000023.1:2485098-2641535 GCA_004194415.1 Aurelia aurita | reverse complement strand
GTGATCAAACGAAGTTAACATGTTTGCAAGCGAGTAGTTTTCTAACTGTTTATGAAATTAATTTAAACTGGTGGTCTTTGAGTTGCTAAGATAGCTGCTAAGATACGAAAATTTAGTTGGGCAAAATCTGTCGTATCGTTCCCAAGTTACAAGCCTTTCGAATACAGTTTCAAACAGAATCGAATTGACATGATGGAATTGCACTCTCATTCTTGAGTAATCTTCACAACAATTTTATATTTTTAGGATAGCAGAGCTATTTTTCGTACCATAACGTGTTGCAAATGTTAACAAAACGTATCTGCAGAAATCGTAGAAACTGCCCACATCATCATTTTTTGCATCCAACAATGAAACAGAGAAGCCACTTAAACATTAGGAGTGTGTG
Organism: Aurelia aurita; assembly: GCA_004194415.1. Classification (NCBI taxonomy): domain Eukaryota; kingdom Metazoa; phylum Cnidaria; class Scyphozoa; order Semaeostomeae; family Ulmaridae; genus Aurelia; species Aurelia aurita. The sequence continues at coordinate 2,641,147 of REGM01000023.1, read as the reverse complement.
TTCGTGGAAAAATTGAGAAACTTTTATTCCGCCCTTCTAAGGGATAACAAATGCTTCTTATAAAATAAATCTGGTTCAGATCTCATCTTGTCTAGCTTGCTTGAAATTTAAATTTCCATCGAAGCAAATTTTCATAAGGAAATTTCTTACAATTCCAAGAAATTTTAACATACGCTAGATCACTTGCTGCAACATAACTGCAAAGAACTTCGTTGTAGAAACAGTCCGGCAAAAACTGGTCACTTCGATTACGAGATCTTCAAACTTCATTTTGCTCAGGGTCTATCTTGTCAAAATTTTGTATTAAATTCCTTCAATAGTTCAATTCTGCTGGGCACTTGCAAATTTCCTTTATTTATTGCTGTTTAAACAAGTTTCATTGAAAATTCTCAAGAAATTTTTATGCCATTCTCAAATTTTAAAATCATCAAGTATACATATAAAGCTAACATTTTACAATTTTATAAGGCACGAAACAATTTACCTTTTCTACTTTTGTCCTCCATTGTAGATTTGACAATATAACATTGTAAAAACAATAATATGGCATTGAAAAATGTATAACCAGACAATGGCCGGACAATGAGCAATTGGATGTATGACTTGACTTCAGGAACCAATCAAAAGGCTCCAAAAACAATGCTTAATTGTATAGCCGCAAGGTGAAATGAAATTTCTCTAAACCGTTTTCTACTTTGATTTCCTTACTTTGCAATTGCGAAATGCTTCCAAATTAAAAATATTATGATAGCTGAACGATTCACCTAAGCCTGCGTAAAATGTACGGCGATTTTCACAATTCTAATAAAAGTTATGCCATATTTAAACAACGGTGATATGCCAAAAGAGAAGAACGGTAAATTCAAGCCTTTAAAAACGCAGTTGCGGTTAAGGACACAGGACACAGGACACAGGACACAGGACACAGGACACAGGACACAGGACACAGGACACAGGACACAGGACACAGGACACAGGACACAGGACACAGGACACACAGTGATAACAGCAGTTTTTAACTTGTTGAAGTGTACATCCTGTATAACTATTCGTTTTATTATTATTATTATTATTATTATTATTATTATTATTATTATTATTATTATTATTATTATTATTATTATTATTATTATTATTATTATTATTATTATTATTATTATTATTATTATTATTATTATTATTATTATTACTGCAAAAGATGTGAAGTCTATTATATGCTCAGTGCCCTTACCTTAATAGTTAAAAATCGCCGTAATTTTCCATTGAGTTATAAGAGTCTGAGAGCGCTACTTCACATCATAGCCTTTGTAGTTGAGTTCCATGTGTCGTGATTTTGGTCTCCGCTGGATTTCTCTGTCTAAATTGATTTTGTTGCATAACTCCCTTCTCTGAGGTCTGCTCTATACGACTAAGGTAGGTGCCATTTTTTAAATTCACTTTTAGGGTGATTTTAGTGGGTTGGAAAACGACAGCTCAAAATTCAATCCTCTGCGGAAGAGGAAATTTTCGATAACAAGCTTTCGTGGTAAAGCTATTGGGTTTCTTGGATATAAATTATTATCTAGAGTCAAGCCCACCGAATGGGGGGCAAGGGGGCAACTGCCTAGTGGCCTGGCACAAAATGGGAGCCTGCATAAACTTCAAAAATATTTTAATAGTCATTAGTAATTATCAGCTTCAGGAAACCTCTAGTGTAAAATTGATAATTATTAAGAAACGTTCACGAAGAAACATTTTATGAATAAAGTATAGTTGATGCTGTAGTGACGTAGGAATCGGGCACGTGCCCCCCCCCAAGATTTTGCAATGAACGAGAAATTGCAATTTTAGCTTGAGGAAATGCCCCTTTAGCTTAATGAAAAACGTGCCCTTGAGGCGTCGTGCCCCTCCAAGGTTAAGATGCTTCCTACGGCCCTGCTGTGGTTGATAGTTTAAAAATATTTTTTCTATTTGTGAGAACTGCTGGAGAACAAGATTGCATTGCGAGTTTATCGGCCGATATGCTAATGATGCCATCAAAGTCCACCTTTCCGGCAGTGTCTCGCTCAAATGACAAAATAGCAATGTCATTGAATCTTCTCCTGTCTCATAGTGCTTCTTGTGAAATTCTTTGTCAAATTGAGCATGTCGATAGCTCTTTCTGCACTCGTAACAGTTAATGCAAGGCAGCAAAATATTCCCATGGCAACGAAGAGATTTGGGAAATTTTCATTAACCCGAAATATCGCAACTTGTTAAGAAGCTCAAAAAGGCTCCAATGACCCTTCTCCTAACTTGAATGGGCAAAGACTCTGAAGTTGAGTCATCTCTTCAAAGAGGTCAGGCAAAACATCAGTGGCATAGGTATAGTTGTGAACTCAGTAACAGTGCTTCTGATAGAACACGAATATTGTCACCAGTTTGTTCGACAATGACACAATTCTGATAGAACATGAATATTGTCCCAAATTTGGTAGACAATGACACAATTCTGACAGAACACGAATNATATTGTCACCAATTTGGTATGGAATGACACAATTATGATAGAACACGAATATTGTCACCAATTTGGTAGGCAATGACACAATTCTGATAGAACACGAATATTGTCACCAATTTGGTAGGCAATGACACAATTCTGATAGAACACAAATATTGTTACCAATTTGGTAGGGAATGACACAATTCTGATAGAACACGAATATTGTCACCAATTTGGTATGGAATGACACAATTATGATAGAACACGAATATTGTCACCAATTTGGTTTGCAATGACACAATTATGATAGAACACGACTATTTTCATCTATTTGGTAGGCAATGACACAATTCTGATAGAACACGAATAATTCCACAGAATTCGAGTGTTTTTAATTGTACTCTAAAAATTGACCCCAGAATAAAATATTTGTCTCTGATGCCCTTAAGAAGATGATTTTGCTTGATTTTAATGAAAAATATACATCTTAAGGTGTCTAAGACAAGGTCGAGTTTTCCTTACTTTGCACATTGCCGCATATGGATATCAATATCTATGAAACTGGAAGCGTTTCTCTGCTCTTCACACTTAGAATTTAAAACATGGAACGCATCATTATCGCTAAATTTGTTCCCTTTTCGAAGGTTTCTTGAGCTGAAGTTGTTTGGAAAATCTATTTTTGGAGGTCTTTTAGTTGGCAAAAAAATCAGCAAATATCATATGGATCCAAGTAAACCTTTAAGCGAGAGACAACCTTTTTAATCGCCCAAAATGAGACATTGGTTTTTTTTATGTAGCTGTTCAAATAGGGAAACTTTTTGGGGACACCTCGTACATTTAGGGTTTGTTTGACTGATTCCAATTCTGAAAACGGTAGACTTGGTAGACTCGGAATTTGTGGTTGATTGGCTCTGAAATTCTCAAAACAGTAGGATTGGTAGGTTTGGAAGGCCGTCTGAACCTTCTGCTCTAAAAGGCAGAAGGTTTGGCCGAATTTGGAGTGATGGTGAATCTGAAACCTACGTTTTAAAGATATTTGTGTTTGATTGGGAAATATTGTTCAGTCTCTTTTAAGTCTACTATTTTCAGAATTTCGTAGGTTTGGAACTTCCAATCAAACACACCCTTATAATGGGAGAAGTATTATTGTTGAAACTTCATAGTTAGATTTTCCATTCAAATATTCTATTCTACTATTCCATGCTTTTCTATTCGATTCCGTCATTCCATATTCCATGTTTTAGACATAGACGAAAAACAGTCAACGTCACTGTACGTATTCACAAACATCATTGTCATATTTTATAAACAAACGAACAAACAAACAAAGTTTTTCAACGTTTATTTGATAGCAATATTATCATTTCGTTATCATATCTATTTCCATTCTTGTATGACACCATTAATTACACTTAGGTATAAATACAAACGATTAAAAACAAACTTAGCAATGAGGCTCATCTATTTGCTTCAAGACTGAGCACTCTTTCCATCCTAAAATTCACGCCTAAAAGCAAACTAATCCAAACAAGAAACTAGTTTAAAACAAGAAATATCCGGTGATCTATAAATTAAAGTGAATGTAAGCATATATAAGTCTTTGATAAAATAGCCGTGCAAAGACAATAGACTTTGACACGCGCCACACCATATTTGGGTAACTCAATTATGTCAAGAGGAAATAATGATATCTGATTGGCTAGAATGTAACCGCAAGTGGCTTGAGCCACTTTTATATGCTTACATTCCCTTTAAGCTATCAATAAAAAGTTGATTCCAGAAGTCCACAACAGAAGCATCTATTCTCACAATATTGCATTCTTTCGCTGGCACGGCAGTCATATCCTTAAAACAATTGTGTTACTAACTGTTACACTTTTTTCAAGTGCAAGTATCTGCAAGGAATTTTTAGTACTTGAAGTATCCAACAAGGAGCATTTTTGATGTATAGACTATTTTCAAAATTAGGCATCGCGATACGACAAGCATGGAGTTATGCTTGATTTCTTGTTGACTTCTGCTAAGATGATGTCAAGAACATTGCAAATTATTTGCTTTATGGGAACTTTTTGCTGTTTTGAATTAAACAGATTTTGGAATTTTCAGTAATCAAATAATTGTTTTTAGCTGTTAGATGGATGTTTCCAAATTTTGCCTGGTAATAGAGCTGAGATCTGTTTCTAATGTTTTGCTTGCAGGTCTGAGGAGAGGGGGTCAGGGGGGTCAAAACCTGGGGCCCATGGCCATGCCATAGGGGCCCATAAATCGTCACATTGTGTTTTATGTATGTTCTTAAATAAATACGTACATTGAGATTATGATTCTTCTGCCATATGCTTCTGCATAATGACCGGCTATTTTGTTGATGTGAAAACTGTATTTAAAGGAGACATGGCCACCAGAGCGATTCTAGCAACCTTTGTTTTTAAAAATTTTCAGGAGGACATGAATTTTTTTTCGGGGCACCCCTCTCCCTAGATGAGTGTGCCTTAGGCGTACCAAGTATCTTTTGTATTGCAAAGGAACCAATATTTCATTTAGACCCAGGGTCCATAAATCCTCTCTGCGGCCCTGTTTGCTTGTATATGGTCGGCTACTGACAAAACAGAATTATCACAACAGATGACTCTGAAAGTGCGTCGTTGCTGTTCCTATGTTATTACATTTGCTCGCTAGAGATTTTGAATTCTTTCATAACGATAATTGCAATGTCTTGACTAGGGCACAGTCTATTTCCACACTACATCATTCTCAAACTACTGTTAACTATTCACACACCTAAAATGTCTAATATATGATGTTAGTGTATAAATAGGGTAATCTCCAATCTAATGTTCAATGCTTAATCTATATACTATACGATGGTCGGCTTTCGTACTGTCCGAGAATATAGCTTGTTACAGGACCATTAGTAATGCTATGCTCGTATATCGGAAAAGAATTACGGAGCTCATTAAACTTTTACATTGTACGAAATACTGTGTTTAAAAAATTAAAACAAACTCTGACGTTTTGCTTTAGCATTTTTGTGTGTATTTTATAATCAAACGTTTGCAAATTGTAGCTTTCAAATTATTCATTTGATTCCTATAAACTGATAAATAAAAATTTAGTTTGTCGAAATCGATCACATCTTTCTCAAATGATGAGAGATTTTATTTGATTTTAGATCTCTTTTGAAGGATTTTGAGATGAATCATTTTGTAAATTNGGTCGGCTACTGACAAAACAGAACTATCACAACAGATGACTCTGAAAGTGCGTCGTTGCTGTTCCTATGTTATTACATTTGCTCGCTAGGGCCGCTAGAGATTTTGAATTCTTTCATAACGATAATTGCAATGTCTTGACTAGGGCACAGTCTATTTCCACACTACATCATTCTCAAACTACTGTTAACTATTCACACACCTAAAATGTCTAATATATGATGTTAGTGTATAAATAGGGTAATCTCCAATCTAATGTTCAATGCTTAATCTATATACTATACGATGGTCGGCTTTCGTACTGTCCGAGAATGTAGCTTGTTACAGGACCAATAGTAATGCTATGCTCGTATATCGGAAAAGAATTACGGAGCTCATTAAACTTTTACATTGTACGAAATACTGTGTTTAAAAAATTAAAACAAACTCTGACGTTTTGCTTTAGCATTTTTGTGTGTATTTTATAATCAAATGTTTGCAAATTGTAGCTTTCAAATTATTCATTTGATTCCTATAAACTGATAAATAAAAATTTAGTTTGTCGAAATCGATCACATCTTTCTCAAATGATGAGAGATTTTATTTGATTTTAGACCTCTTTTGAAGGATTTTGAGATGAATCATTTTGTAAATTCGCTAGTAACTTGAGAATGATTCTACCGATTTTGACAAATTAAATTTTCTTATCTAAATTTATCTAGTTTACATAGCTCCTACACAGATATTATCAGTTTATAGGAATCTAATAAATAGCTACAGGATTTCAACCAGCTAAAACTTTTTCTCACTCAGCCTGTAGTTTGTCAAGAAGATAATAACAAGACCTCATTTTTATCTGCAAAAGACCTCATTACCATCCTAACATTTTTTTGTAAATTACCAACATTTGCTATCTATTTTAGTAGCTTTGTGTAATGTTTCATTCACAAAAAATTGGATTAAGTTAGCTTTTATTTAATTTACTTTGAATCGTTGAAAAATATACCAATAAACTTTATAGGAAATGTAAAATGTTCGATTTTCTAAAAACTGTTGGTATTTTCTGCTTTATTTCATGAGCTCATCTTCCCGAAATTTGGCGGCGGTTTTAATGAGAACTTTCGTTCTTGATTTCACAATTTCTACAGCTTGTACCTGGTCTTGTCTCACAGTATATAGATTAAGCATTGAATTCTAAATATTAGCTATCAAACGCGATGTCCTTCACAACGCCGTTTCTTTGGATGAACAGTCCATCTTAACATCCCTCCCCCAATCTTGGAGCTGGCTGCCGCTTGAGCGAGACTCGCCTTAGTACATGCGTCGCTGGCTTGGGGGCGAAGTTTAATTCACACGCAGTCATCAAACATCCTTGAACACGATGATAATATTAAACACAAGTCCTTCAAGTAATAAGCTTCACATGGTCGCTCCGTAGCCCCACGAGGTGTTATTAGCTTGTGCGTGGTAGTCTTGAAACTCAAGCATCTCTTGGTTTTGATGTGTTGGAACGTGGGAGTTGACTTGCATACCATTCAGCCCTGACATACTCATATAGGACGCATAGTCCTGACTTGTTCCACAATACCGCTGCGAATTGGTTGTCTGTGTAGGCATATATCCATGATAAGATGTATTCCCTCCTGCGCAAGGACTAAGAACAGGGGAAGACTGAAAGCTCCGCTGTGGATCTGCTATGGTGTTATTGAGCTTCGTTGTCGCTGGGCTCCAGATGTTGGTTGAAGGGTTTGATGCTACTGTAGATGTTACTGTTGCTTTATATGTGGTGCTCATGGTTGTGTTAGGTGTACTAACCGGACTAGCTGTACCTGTGGATCCAGAGTCACTGAGTTTGTCGCTTGAATTCGACACGCTTGATTTCTTGTTCTTCTCTTTCTCTTGCTTGGCCTTTTGTCTGTGTTTTGCTCTTCGGTTCTTGAACCAAACCTATTGATGAAAATCAATCATTATTGTCCACATAAATTGCATCACCGAAAAACATCTATTAATAGATGTGAGGGATGCACACATAATTTGCAACACCGAAAAACATCTATTAATGGAGGTGAAGAGTGCACAAATAATTTTCGTCACCGAACATTTAATCCACTTTTTTTTCATTAAAATGGTAAAATAATGTTTTTCATAGCTCAGGCATGGCTTCTAATTATACGGAAACTGTTCAGATGTAATTATGACGTCTCATTTGCTGGGCATCAAAAATAGTCGAAATTTACTTGATAGTAGAAAGCCCATTTTTGGCTATTTTTGGGCAAATGAAGAAGTAGGATTTTTTTGCTAATTCCTGATTTCAGCAGGAAATAATGCAAGTAAAATTATGAGAAAAATCTAGAAAATTAAGTTAAAGCATCAATATGATGATAGATTTAAAATTTTGCAAATTGGTTGCATTGCTTTTCCTGTACGATTTTTCAAACAGTAATGGATAAATTTTGATTTCACTCATCCGGTATTTCCAACCTATTCAACGTTTAAGAAATTTTTTCATATTCCATTACAAATTTGACAAAAAATATTACGGATTACCCTACCTACAAACTACTTTACAATATTACAAGGACGATACCATGAGGAGCAAAAGACTAATGACTACCCCATGGTCATTACATGAAAGAAGTTAAGCTAAATACGATTACACATAAATACTACACACGATTAAAAACTAAACAAGAGAAAAAATACTGTACTAAAAACAGTATAACATTAGATGTCAGGTCTAGATTGCGACAAACTTGAAGTAACGTCGCAAGCAAAACTCTTATTGTTTAAGAAATGTATTCATAACAGTGCTCATGCAAATGTGTTACCGCTATTTGGGGCTATCGGTATCCCTTTTGTGGCAATGTCAGAAATTTTTCTATAGATGAGGTGACATGATCGCGATTGTGTAACTGCCCTGCCCGGCGGTTGGGCTGTTCAGATAAAGAATATTCAAAATAACAACAAATTCTAACTCGCACAAATCATACCGATACAAACTTCATACATTTCTTTGATGCTTATATTTCTGTGTCCAGTCTATACTTGGTCTTTTGTCTCTCCGCGATTCTAATCTCTTCGCAAATGTCCAGGGGGTAACTTACCCTTAATACAACAATGAACATAATTCTAGACAGTCACACTCTCCCCTTCTTTAAATGTTGTCTTCAACCTTCAGTTTCAATCCAACTTCTATCGTTAAGTGAGCTNAGGCCAGCGTATACCCAACCTGTCAACATCCATCAAATTCTCGGCAAATGATTGGTTGCTATTCAAACTGATCACATGAATAAAGAAAATTGCTGTAATGTGTGTTTGAAAAGAAGTTTTAATTGATCACATGCTTTGCTCTGGGAGGCCTACTTGTATGGACACATTACCTTTAATGGAGGTGAAGAGTGCACAAATAATTTTCGTCACCGAACATTTAATCCACTTTTTTTTCATTAAAATGGTAAAATAATGTTTTTCATAGCTCAGGCATGGCTTCTAATTATACGGAAACTGTTCAGATGTAATTATGCCGTCTCATATGCTGGGCATCAAATAGTCGAAATTTACTTGATAGTGGAAAGCCCATTTTTGGCTATTTTTAAGCAAATGAAGAAGTAGGATTTTTTTGCTAATTCCTGATTTCAGCAGGAAATAATGCAAGTAAAATTATGAGAAAAATCTAGAAAATTAAGTCAAAGCATCAATATGATGATGGATTAAAAATTTTGCAAATTGGTTGCATTGCTTTTCCTGTACGATTTTTCAAACAGTAATGGATACTTTTTGATTTCACTCATCCGGTATTTCCAACCTATTCAACGTTTAAGAAATTTTTTCATATTCCATTAAAATTTGGACAAAAAATATTACGGATTACCCTACCTACAAACTACTTTACAATATTACAAGGATGATCCCATGATGAGCAAAAGACTAATGACTACCCCATGGCCATTACATGAAAGAAATTAGCTAAATACAATTACACATAAATGCTACACACGATTAAAAACTAAAAAAGAAAAAAGTACTGTACTAGAAACTGTTTAACATTAGATGTCAGGTCTAGATTGCGACAAACTTGAAGTAACGTCGCAAGCAAAACTCTTATTGTTTAAGAAATGTATTCATAACAGTGCTCATGCAAATGTGTTACCGCTATTTGGGGCTATCGGTATCCCTTTTGTGGCAATGACAGAAATTTTTCTACAGATGAGGTGACATGATCGCGATTGTATAAGGGAACAACGACCAAGAGTGGATTTACAGAAATCTTGTCTGTATCTCCAGGTGTTTGTCTGATATTTAATTCTTAGCATGAAATGAAGAGGCTCTCAAAGAGTTGAAAGATCTTTGAAATATTGTATCGCATATTGATCTCCAAATATCCTAAAAATTTATTTTAACTTTTGAATGGATTGGTGAATAGGAAATATATCAGCATGTTCCCAAAAACATGTGCTCTTGTCACAATATCTTGCCACCCATTATTCTCGATGATATTGTTTCGACCAAATGGCTTTAATTTTTTGGTTGGAGGGTAAAAGGCATAATGTTTAGTGGTCTGGTTTCTTTATAAGGAAAATATTTTTGCTTCTCTATCCTAGAGGTAAGGCAAGGTCTGTTTGTTCATGGTCCTATGTTTGTCTAAAATGCCTATCCAAACTTTCCTTTTTCGCCATTATTTTTCAAACGAGAGACAGAATATTGTGAAGCGAAAGAACTCTTTGGAAAACCAGAAAGTTCCTTTTTTCATCAAACTTTTCCGTTCAGGGACAAAGTTTTGTGAAACGAAAGAACCTTCAGAAAAATCACGGAGCTGGAACTTTTTTCTTACGTAAATTAGCAAACACTCCCTTCATGTTTCTCTCAATGTGTGCTAGGTGATGCGATGGTACATAACAGAGCATAATTTGACCTCCAGAGATTTTTTTTAACTTTCTTGTAGATTAAAGAAAACGCAAAAAGATCTCGCTTCGTACATAATCGTGAAAATAAAAGTTAGATTGGTGACAACTTTTATGATGAATTGCTAGATAAACTCAGAACTGCATTATAATAGCATCGTTGCTTACCTGAACACGTGACTCTGGTAGGTTGATCTTTCTAGCAACTTCTTCCCTCATGAAGATGTCAGGATAATGAGTTTTTGAAAAAAGATCTTCCAAGATTTCTAATTGTGCTTTGGTGAATGTGGTTCTTTCTCTTCGTTGCTTTCTTGGAAATGCTAAAATTGAATAAAAGATTTTGCATTAGCAGCTACTTTTGCTTCTTGGGAGATTTTCTTTTTTCAAGGGTATCAGGACACCTATAATTTGATTAATAAATATTTATTTACCTTGTTTTGATTGTTGTTGTCTTATTTGTTTTATCTCTCCCTCCTGCCTTGGTTTTTAGCAACATTTCAACCGACATTGGCTTTGCGCCTAACTGCTTTTCGAATCTAACTCCCTTGTATTCCTGTGTGTAAGTGCGCCTTCGCAGAAGAAACGGTTTTAAACAGTCAGTTGAAATGTTGTTAAAAAACCAAGGCAGGGAGCATAAGCGTACGGGNTATGCATGAGCTACAAGTTATTTATTTTAGAAGTTTCTCTTGATTATCGGTTACTTCTAACTATGGTGAAGATTATATTTGAATGAAGTGAACAGGTCCAAAATGAATATATTCAGTCAAATGTTTCATTTATCAGATTTAGCTCCACTTCTTGATTTAGTTTGTACACCTCTGCATTTTAATTCTGAGACATTTTTTTACCACAAAGGAATAAAGGTAGATTACTTTTCGCTGCTGAATCGTAAGCGTTATTTTGAAGGCCAGATCGAACTTCGTTTTGAAAAATGTCGCTTGTTTGCCACTGTTTAGTACATTTTTCTTTTTGAATGCTGTTTAACAAGCACAAATGGTACTATATTCTTATTTCTGTAAAGCTTCCGTTGTAAATATGCTTGTAAAGACTTTGAAATCATTCGCCGTAAATATAGAGCCAAAATACAACTGACATTTTATTTTGTGCCCCATGACTATCGGTACGGCATTCATCTTTAGTCGGTATAGCTAACTGTTTATTGTCAGTGTCTCCAAAATTTTATGCTTCTGGCATTTTTACTATTTTCCCATTACTCGCTTAGTGGAGATCCTCTCATTCGGCATTTGACCAAAAACCGAGGTTAGTAAACATTGAAAAGTCCAAGAACGACGTCCAAATTTAGATCGGAAAGTTCTTCGAGGCATACAATGCGCGTTTGTCTAGCCGTAATGAGATTTCAACCTAATCCTGATGAGGAATAATAAACACAAGAAAAAATTGAAAAATATTATCCACAATGGCCTAAAACATTTATTACAATTTATGCAGCGGAACATAATCACTTTCAGAGATTAAATTTCGTGGTTTTGGCCTGGTGTTTCAATTATAGGATTAATTAGTCAAAAATTCCAAGTATTGAAAACCCAAAGATATGTTTCGAAGACAGAAATCTGTTTTAATTAATCGGCTTTCGTTTGCAAATCTTAGTTTTATTCTCATTTTTATCCAACCAAATGTTTGCTACCTAATCCATGTTATCCAGTAAGATTTCATTAAGACCGTTGTAGAAACACTTGATATTTAGGCCTAAGTTGAAATGCTTGGACTACAGGCAAACGTGATTTTCGGTTGATCTTGTTAACAGTTTATGGTCTCTTTGTTGAAACAGTTTCGTGTGCATTTGTGTATCCTAAAAAATGAAGCTTGATTATTGCATTATCTTAGGAACGGAGTTTGTTTTCGTAGATCCAATTTACCCAGTTTCCTTTCTGTTCAGCTTAAAACTGACAGCTTTTTTAAAGGGCTAATTCGAACTAAGAGCTGTACCGAGTTAAAATGTTTCCATTTTTGTATGCTAAAAGTCGAATCTTGATTATTGCATTTTCTTAGGAACTGAATTTGTTCCTAAAGATCCAATTTATCAAGTTTCTTTCTGTTCAGCTTAAAACTGACAGCTTTCTTAAAGGCCTAATTTGAGATTTGAGCTTTACCAGCTGATAAAAATCCCACAAAATTGTTTCTACATTTTATACCAAAGATGAATCTTGATTATTGCATATCTTAGGAACTGAGCTTCGTTTCGTAGATCCAATTTGCCCAATTTTCCACTTTCGTGTTCTCTTCAGCTTATAACTGACAACTTTTTTAAAGTGGCTAATTCGATATTTCAGCTGTACCGGTGAGTGAAATGTTTCCATTCTTTATGCCAAAACATGAATCATGATTATTGCATTATCTTGTTTACTGAGTTGTTTTTCATAGATCCAATCTACCCAGTTTCCTTTTCTGTTCAGCTTAAACTGACAGCTTGCCTAAAGGGCTATTTCGCGATTCTTGCTGTACCGCATTAGGCAAAATTATGTATCAATTGTTGAAAAATCATACTGCAAAAATTTCTCCATCAATTTGTAAAATAAGATTTTTACTGCTTCACAAATAATTTTGAATTCCTGTTGAAAATAGTTTTGATTTCTGTTGGTGTCCTTTGTTGCTAAGTTGACATTGAAACGTAAAGTTATAGACATTGTTTGGTGACAGTTTGTTGATAATGGTGCAGATTTAGCCAATCAAATTTTACGTTACGTTCTCAGCACGTAGAAGTCTGCTTCTTCAGTTCTTATGGCCGAATATGGCGTACTGAAATCGGTCAAATTTTTCCGCTTCAGTTGCCTATAATATTTCCTCTAATTTTTGACAGACGTGTATCTTTCCAAATTATAGATAATACACGAAATAGTGGGCTAGAAGACGGACTAACTACATATTTAGACTGTTCCAATTAAAATGGCGAGATGTTTGAAAGAGATCGACGAGAAGAATTTTGGAGAGGCGAGGAAATGGAATACAGACAAAAAAGGAACAACAAGGAATTGCGGAAGAATTTAAGAAGAGAGAAAAGAGAAAGAAAAAAAGAAGAACGTAGGTAATGTCAAGATGTCAAGTTGAAAACAAAGAAGCTGGCGTGAATAGGGCAACAAAAATGAATGGTACATGACAAGCTGAAGCAATCAGTTGATCAAGTATACAAAACACTATTTTGCTAGTCTTTGGATCAACTTTGCTATGATCATTCAAACAAATTACAATGAAGCNCTGTTCCAATTAAAATGGCGAGATGGTTGAAAGAGATCGACGAGAAGAATTTTGGAGAGGCGAGGAAATGGAATACAGACAAAAAAGGAACAACGATGACACAAGGAATTGCGGAAGAATTTAAGAAGAGAGAAAAGAGAAAGAAAAAAGAAGAACGTAGGTAATGTCAAGATGTCAAGTTGAAAACAAAGAAGCTGGCGTGAAAAGGGCAACAAAAATGAATGGTACATGACAAGCTGAAGCAATGAGTTGATTAAGTCAGTGCTGGAAAACATACGCGAAGTCGGGAAGAAATTTCCCAGGAAGGTTCGATTTTAAAAGGAATTAAAACTTTCGTATTACTAGGAGAATGAGAGAAATGAGGGAGGGGGGAGAGAGGGAAGTAAAGGAAGGAAAGGAGTTTGTAACAGAAGCAGTGGAAAGAAATGCCAGTGAATTGGAGTCAGGTGAGAGCTGCTGCCACATCTACACCAGCGACATATAAGGCAGGGAATTATAAACATTAATGCAGCTTCGCAGGAAGCTAGAATTGTTTTCCTGCACTAGATAAATAACAATATTTTGCTAGTTTTTGGATCAACTTTGCGATGATCATTCAAACAAATTACAATGAAGCAATACGGCGCAGGGAATTCTACTAGTTGGTATCTGCTGTGCTTCAAAATATATGCACGAAGACCCTCTGGTCATGTTTGTTTGAAAATATTGGCATTAAAGGCAAAATCTTTCACCAAGTTTTAAGTTGTAACCCAATATAATATTGCCAGGAGTGTTTTGCAACTTATTGTGGTTATTTATGTTAAAGTAAATAAAAACATTGTTGAATATATTTTTGTATCCTAAATATGCGGGCTAAGTTTAGTTTAGAAAGAGATTAGATTATTTCTGAGTTTACCTTTGTATTTCATATGGCTTTATGCTCATTACATGAGCCTTTTATTCTTTACGCTTGGGAATTTCTTCCAGTCATTTATCAGCTAGTTTTCAGTATTTTTCGGTTGAATTGTTAGCAAATTTGATCAAGGATTTTAGGCCTTTTTGAAGGATTCTTCGCTTTTATAAAATTTTATAAAATCTCTTGTAACGTGAGAACGATCTGACCGATTTTGAAAAACTAAATTTTTGCATCTAAGTTGACATGTTACCCTCACAATAATCGTCAATGTTAAAGAATGTGACGAATAGATAGCAAACTACAGGCTTACAAACGTTTTTTACTGTTTTTACTCACATGGCNAGGCTAAGTTTAGTTTAGAAAGAGATTAGATGATTGCTGAGTTTACCTCTATATTTCATATGGCTTTATGCTCATTACATTAGCCTTTTTATTCTTTACGCTTGGGAATTTCTTTCAGTCACTTTTCAGCTAGTTTTCAGTATTTTTCGGTTGAATTGTTAGCAAATTTGATCAAGGATTTTAGGCCTTTTTGAAGGATTCTGAGATGAATTGTATAAAATCGCTTGTAACGTGAAAACGATCCGACCGATTTTGAAAAACTAAATTTTTGTATCTAAGTTGACATGTTACCCTCACAATGATAATCAGTGTTAAAGAATGTGACGAATAGACTACAGGCTTGCAAACGTTTTTTACTGTTTTTACTCACATGGTATTTCCAGAAATTTTTAGACCTTTTCTTGATAGATTATTCATTAAAGTCTTTCACGTTACACATAGATAACTCCATATTCGTTCACTTAAATTTCCAGTGCTTTAATGAATATATTTCTAAGAAAATGTTTCAGGACAGACACCTGGCTCAAGCTCTAGATAAAAATGTGCAATTGAGACGAATTGATAAAACAACTGATTGCAGGCCTGGATTATATGTTCTTGTGGGAAAAGAGTAGCTTATTAGCATGATCTGCAACGTGGGGTTAATATGGAATACACGTGGACGCTAGTGAATTTTGAATTTTAGTAGAGTACATACAGGATTTTTCAGTTGATCCTAAAAGTTTCCTTTTCTTTAAGTAGTAAATATTCATGAAGGATTGTGCATTTCTTATCTAAACAGAATCACAATAAGGCTTGAGTTTTCATATTATTAAGCAAGCTAGATTCAGTATTCTAAGGTTCTGTATTTTCGAAACATTGATGTTCAAGTGTCTTCAGACTAATTTTGTTCATCCAGGACTGACGGCGTAGAAAAAGCTCTTTACTACACGAAGAGGTTTTACATTCAAGATAAGTCGGTTTTATCAATAAAGATATGCAGATCAAAGAATGAAGCGCAAGAAAAGATAAGCTGATTTACTCACCACAACTCGGAGCCAAAGGATAATGCAAGTTGACACTGGGGTATCCAGGAAAGCCCATACAGTTTGGTGGCATTTGTGAATATGAAGGCATGTTATTGTAGGGCCATGCCATTTTTGATAATCGCTAATCGAACACGTTACAAATCCGTGAGCTTAGTCGAAGATTTACTGCGAAAATGCGACTAATCCTGTCTTTGTGGAGATTGCTTGCACTTTTGCAGACCAACTTGCTGTTCACACTTTTCAAGATCTGTAAGAAAATGGAGATGTGGGATGGTTAAAAAACAGATTTGTGAAACGTCATCACTTTTGTGTTGATATGTCCCTTTCCCGCCCATTGATGACACGTGCGCAACCACTCTCGGATATGCCAACGTTCAACGATGTCTATCACCACAATACAGCGCACATGTTTTTCGATGCTCTATCAATGGGCAACAAGACCCTAGATCCTTAGTTGCTGGACCCAAAACCCACAGCAAAACGTCTAAGATTAGTGTTCTGAGACTCTGGACCTTAAAGTTAGTAGCAGAATATTCCGCTTTCGGATTTATGTTTACAAAGAAACTAAATCACAGTTTGACCAAGTAGCTGGTTTCTCATGAAAAGCAAACAATTTGTAATATTCTGGCCAGCGTGCAGCCTTCAAAAGGGTGCTTTTTCGAAACAAGAAATATCAACAAACTGAGGCTCCTGCTCTTTCGTAAGAAATAAACAGATGGAACGCGATACTTTTCAAATCTTGCCTTGATCAAGGACTCCTCGAGCAGCCCAAAATTTGACCCAGGCAAGAATTTCCATCTGACAAGAATCTTTTGGGCTTTATTTAACAGAACTTTGTAAGTGGGAACACTACCAAATGTTATTTATTGGATGGGAAAAGTGTGTCAAAATTGGATGGAAAAAGTATGTCATAATTGTTCAATCCTTGATGTTTGCCCCGGGTCCTTCATTCTTAGGTCCTGGATCACTTGGTCCTGTTATTATGATATCACATATGTTTCCCTGTCGTGATAAAAGCTTAGTCATTTGCACCTCACACACGAAGTCAATGAATATTTATCTTCTGCTAGGTGACGAAGTCACAAATTCTCCTGGTTTGACAGCAAAAGAAACTGACAGAATATTCCGTTCGAATTTCTTTCCTCAAATTTTTCAACTGCCTATAAAAATCGATTTATGTGGTTATTGTTAAAGGTTACTTATATCACTATCTGTACAGGGAGCTAAAAATAGAACTAAACCATGATAAAAATCCATGATATGGTTTCATGCAATTTACAAGTATGCATTGATCCGCCCTACTGATAATCTGTTAACATTTGCTGTGATTTTATATTAGATAGATAACCACCCCTTTCCTTCCTGTTTCAACACTCCATCATAAACCTTGGTTTTATGTTCCAGAACAAGCTTTTTTCTTTTCTATTCATATAGTAGCTTTTGTTATCTTTGGCACACAATTAACTGACAGAGCTGAGGCAAGGGGCGGACTACAGTTAGGACAAGTCCTTCCAACTTTCCGAAAGTCAGCTTTGGTTTGCAAAGGAAAATGCTTTGTACAGCTTTGTACAGTTTTCGTCCTCACACTTTTGACAATGTAGGAGTTTTTCCTTCCAAGTATTTTAAGCCTGGCGCCCCTTATTGGTTGGGGGCATTCGTTGGAAGTCTTGTTAGCTGGATAGCTTTGTCGCAAACAGTCGCAAATGAATTCTGTGGATGTCAAGGAAATTCTTTTTTTAAAGAAAAGACATTGCGAAGAGCTGATTTTAGCTGTCACACAAATTGGTACGTTGGCAGTAATTTAGGCAGATTTGATCTTTTATAGGCTTCAGTAATTTTCTTGAAACTCATTATCTATGTTTTCATTTGTACAAATAACTTTATCACCAGTCACGAAACCAAAAACAAGAAATATAAATTATTCATTAATGCAGGTGTGTTAAATCTAGAGCGTTTTCATTATCTATAGTTCCTTCTCTTTATCGAGTTATCTTCTTTATCCTTTGTGACCTCAACAACTCAACAACGTGGTCCATACATTTCCCTTTCGAAACTCGATGAATACGAGGTAGAAACCAGGAAATTCCGCGGCAAAAAGGTTCTAGAGACCCTCAGATATATTGCATGCCTTAGACATAGGAGGCCTCCTTCAAAGAACACACTCTGATCAACTACAAAAGCTTGTATTGGTCATGAATTGTGTCTGGTGGACATGTGAATAGATAGCTGCAGAAATTATGCGACATAATGATTTTAACGCATGCGCTGAATTTTCGTTTTATTTCTATGCTAGAACGTTTATACTAGAGATTAAAGAAGACAACACTAGATTGCGAGAAAATATTTACATTTGGTAGTTAAAGACTTGAGCCATTTTGGAAGCAGTTTTTGATAAGACATCTTTCCTCTGTCTCTGTGTTCCATAAAATTTTGAACTGGTAGAACTATAGTTCTCGTTTCCTTGACGACTGCTTAGATTGGCGGCGTTTAAAGTTTTATTTTGTCGTCCTTTTAAAACCAAACTGAAAGTTAGGAAGTCTCTATCTTTTGAATTTGAATCTGAGTTTTAAAATGGTTTTCGAAATCTGATATATGTGTTAACTTTTTATTTTGGCACCTTAGTTGTTCATCATCTAAACATTTGTTCAATATTTCAACAATCATTGTTCAAAATGTCAACCATCAACCGTACTTCAAAACATTTTTATCAAGGTCACCTTTTGAAAATTTCAGTATCTTCAACAACAACACGTGATAAATAATCAAAGTTAAGCAAGAGAGGTGCCAAAAATGAAATCGAAGTGCCAAAACACAAATTTTGATGAGCATCTGATCGCATTATTTTCAAAATACTTTCTGTTTTTCATTCGATTTCAAATCTATATTTTTGTAGAAGTTGAATCAGGCCACAAGTTCCTTTAATCCACTTGATGATAGTGTGAAAATAGCATGCAATAAAGCACCGCCCATTTTTTAGTTGATGAGTATCAACACAATAACGTTAGGTCATCCCATTTCTCATCAATTCCAGATATCTGTATTTGTAATCAGCAGAATTTAAGATTCCCACAAACACCTTTTGGTAATGGAATGATTTTTGACATAAGATTGATCAAATTTCTAAGATAAACAAAGAAACCTTTTAAGACTATCTACAAAGGTCTTTTCGATGTCAAATAAAATCTATCTTGTATTCTTACTTTGTATCCATACAAGATAACTTTGTTTAATTAATGACAGATAGCAAATTTAATAAGTCGTTATTTGCAATGCTTTGTAATGTTGTAAGAAAACCATAAAATGTACCCTAACTTTGGATCAAACAACTATCAGACGATAATTTTCAACGATAGCCAATTCAAGAACTATTGAATCATGAACTAAAGTTTTATATTGGCGGTTAACTGCTTATTTTTGCAATATGTTTTGTGAAATTCCAGTGAAAACTGCACCTTTTGGATCGTTAAAAAAATGTACCAGCAATCACATTTGTTTCCTATCAAACCCTTAATCGTTATAATTTCTGGCACAATCTCTAAGTCTTCAAGGAAATTGCTTGCTTCTAACTAATTCTAAATGATTTTGCGTTGTTTTAGTTTTGCAATATCTAGGGAACTGTTCTTTATGTGAAGTAGATTTTGTCAGAAACTGTATGGGATATGTTCAGTCTGTGTATTTGAGGTCAGAGCGGCACCATAGTCATAAAGGAATGAACGTTAGGATACTATTTGACTGAATTGCGCATACTCTTTAGTTTTCTGTGTCATCCTCGCGCATCCTTACCTGCAAAAGAGCTATTTATGTTATCACCACGTGCCTGATTGATGCGACCAAAAGCAATGATGTCATTGGAAATGACAGCAGCTTTTAAAACGCCTCCTTGTGTGGAGGAGCGTACATGATTGGCATGATCATTTTTGGTCACGTCAATCAGGCAAGCAGTGAATAACACGAATAGCTTCTTCGCAGCAGTGTATATCACATATATAAATGACAGTGTAGGTACGGTTCACACATGTAGCGACCTTTTGCTCTCCGTAATTATTTCTGTCTCTCAAAGCTTTTCGAAAATAATCTGGTATTATTCCATTTACACGTGCCTCTTGGGAATTCGTCATTGTTTTAAAATTTCTTTTCCACTATCTTTCTATCAACATAGGTTGTCATTATTGCATAAGCTCCTCATTAAAGCCAATGTTTTCAGATTAAATTAAAGTCATCAATAAATTCATTTGTCACTTCATGAAATCCAATTTTTCTAAAATTAGCAACCTTCTCTCATCCGCCCTTATAAACTGGATCAGGCTCTTTAGATAGCTATTTTTCAAAACATTGCTCAAGTTTTAAACCTGAAACTTATNATCCTCATAAGGCGTTTTGGTTATTGATGTAGATTGATTAGCATAAATTAGTCTAAATATTCGTAATTTAAAGAACTAATTTCTAGAATATTGATAGCCCATCTCAGCAGACGATGATCGCTTAAAACTAGCCAAAGAAAGTCTTATGATTATAATTTTTCAGATTAATTAAGTGAACTTTCATCGACTATTAAAACTTCGTATGGAATGTATATGGTCTATTAGTTGAGCTGGGTGTGCGAAAAATTTCTTGGCTATTTGACGGTCAACAGAAAATCAACTACTTGACGTATTTTCAAAATCGTTTTGCTTTTGTCTGAGTCATTGTCTTTACTGTAGAAGATGAAAACATTGTGAAGATAGATAGAGTGGCTTTTTGAGAGGTTGTGAAAAGTTCACACCCTATAGCTTTGGCAAACTCAGTAATGGGTTTGCAAATTGCACTTAATAACATGACTTCTTCATTCTTTTAGCTCAAATCATACCAAAGGAGCAAGAAAAGATCCACAAGCGAAGAAACAGAAATTCACAGCAACAATTAATTCTTTTCGAAATATTCAGAGCAACTATTTCTAGGTTTGATCTTTGGTTTGATGAGGATAAATACAAAGATACCAGCACGTAGGCTCTTAAAAGTTGAAGATTTTTATTGTATTTGTAAAGTTTTCAGTTGCATTTGTGAGCATAATGAAGGAAACGTGTCATTTGCTCGATGGACGAGTCAACGTAAGTAAGCTGTAATTATTTCTCTGCTCTTTTTTCGATTATTTTGGCTTGATGAAAACAACAATAACAATTTCCACAACAACAACGTGTGCTTGAAAGATATTTATTGTCCTACATGCTGCTTATAAGAGGATTTAGCGAGTTCCATTTAGTGCTTCTAAAGTCTTGAGAAAAGAAGTTTGGAGAAGTCACAGATTAGCTGACCTTCCAAAGATGTTCATCTAGACATAATCCCTTCGAAATTATTTGCCCAAGGGAAAGGCAATCACTAGTAGGAGGGTTCAATCTATACTGTTATGATTAAATGTATTGTAGCATATATTTCTTAAATTTTGATCCCTTGCTACCTGGCAACTTATTTCAAGATACATTTCTACTATTTTCTGAAATGTGATTTCTTAAGCGGTTTCTTTGTTTCACACAACAGGTCCAGATTGTGAGAGTTGATAGTGGTGTCAGGTTTGCTTCCAAGGTAAATAATGTTCAGTTTTTTTTCAAGGTTAAGGTTTCTTAGCCTTCCTAATGATAATAATATCGATTACTTTTAGTCTACTAATTAGAGGCGGCCAATTAACCACATGACAAATCATATCCTGGCAAAGAGAACACGAAGCTTCAACTTCGCCGCTACATCATGCACATTTGGCAGGTGTTCGTGGCCAGTGACTAAGAATTTTATAGTTAGCAACAATCTTTCTACATTGGTTTCATTGATATTCTTCTCTGGTGACGAAAGAGAGAGATCGAATCTCGCTGGTGCTTTGTGCAAAGATCAAATCTGATCTCAAACCTTGGCGCGAGTCACTGATCACATTACCACCAGCCTAAAGTTGAAGGGAACGGTCATCAATATCGCTTGACCATCTCCCTAACGTTTTGTAAACAATGGACAAAGTGGTCCTTATAATAAGTTTCAATGTTGTCTAATGATAGATAACAATAGATCTGCCAATCAAGAGTCGGCCCCTTGCACCTCTTCGAAATCACTGCAAACGCTATCTATTCTATCTCTGGATCCGATTCTTCGGTACATACAATACCACACAAGTCATGAGAATATTAACATCATATCTTTTGAGTAAAGTGAACACTAAAATGACATTATTGAACTGTGGATAGCAAAGATCAGTATGGTATACCACATAAACATTGACTGTAGCCAAACCACTTATGAAATGTTCAAGAATGTCCAACTTTTATTGAGGCCCAGCCCCTTCGAATAATATAAAAAATATTAATTTCATTTAGTATGAATGTCAGTATTTATAACAATTACACATGAATTTTATTCTGACTCCATGTTGATGGGATGAAATTCATCAACCTTTCTCTGTCAATTTAATCCTGAAATTTTGCCGTCGGACCAACAATAAAAGGTCATCATCACATGGAATCGACTGTAGTGGCCTTTTCAAATGCCATGTTAATCGTTTTAATTATTTTGTGCAATAATTGTAATCTCTGCTCTGCTAAAATCGAAAATAAGCCCAAAGGATAAGCAGCACAAAGCGAATATGGATATTTAGAACGTTCTGGCGACCCATAAAAGCTAAGATGATACATTTAATAAAACCTCCTGAATAGATTAATCACAGGCGGTTGAGAGTTGCTCATTTATAAAAGAAGCGATTTCTATCAACATCATTCTCAGTCTCGTTCGGCTGTCTAAGCAATCAAATTTTTTCACATGATATGCATGCGATGTAACAGCGACTAAAATCCTTGATGTCCCAAAATATGGTGTTGGGTTTGATCAAACAAAGCGGAATAGCTTTTAATTAAATCAACTCAGATTTTTGTTTCTTATATACTTCAACTTCACAAGTTAACTAAATTTTTTATAGATTGAAGATGTTTTTTCTTCTCGAAGTTTAGAGTCGACCAGAACTTCAAGCTGTGTTCTGTTAGTTGTTTTGCTAGCCCTTCAGCGCAAAGCTCTGGTTTACAGATGATTACTGGCAACTCTAAACTTAAAGAAGAGACAGTTTCAAGTAATCATATTCGCATACCCTTAGGGCTAGAACTACACTTTCAAGTCTGTCTGAGTGTAGGTGATATCTCTTTAAAAAATCGAGTTTCTGGACAACGATTCTCTAAAGTCCATCTCATAAGATTTTACTGACTATAATATTGTCCTATTTTCGCTGTGTCCATGAATACAATCAGTCATTTTTAGTACATATTGACTTGTCATAATTAAGTACTATTTAAGTCGGTCAGTTTTCAGAAAAAGTGTGCATGTTTCATTAGTCGCTGCGGAGGAGCCATAATTTTATTCATTCTCATACTACTCGATATTCATGCAAAGAGCCCTAATCTAGCAGCTGACACCTTGTTTGCTACTTTTGCCCAAATATCAGCCGATGTACAGCCTGGTAAAAGCGCGGGTTCAATCTACTCAATACAACATATTCCAAACGAGTGAAATAATAAAGGAATCATTTTCACGTAAAATTTAACGATAATTTTTATGATATAATAACTTTAAAGAAAGCAGTAGAAACATCATCAAAATTCCGAGGAGTTTAAGAAAAAATGAAATCAAATCAGCCCTTTGTACTCAAAACAAGGGAAATAGTAATCAATGTGAAATCCCAAATGATAACAGTGATATGCTTGCTCCAAATCAACCACAATCACTTTGATGAGCAAAATCTTTTTTGTTTTAATGATTCAAGAAGGAAATCTGAAACCTTGAAAAGGCATTTTGGTTTCGTTGTTTTCGGAAGAAATAGATAAGCAATTTATTAAAACTAGTAGTATCTTTTTAATTTTCAATATTTTATTGGTATTAAAGAGACTTAAAAGATATTGTAGGCGCCAGTTTGATGGGATTGCCGTCCTGATAATCAACTGATTTTTCCTTCAAATTATAAGCTTTTATTAAAGTCAGTTTATGTTAGCGCCTTTAAATTCGAAATCCTAATTTGAAAGTGAATGATTCTTTGTTAAATGGCCATGCAAATATATCATAGAACAAGATTTGAGTTTTAGTTGGCCATTAAGCATCTCAAGCACATTATTTTGAAAGCTAACTATATGCGTAAATTGTCGCTCTAATGGTGTTCGAGTCATGATTCGATTATGACTAAAAACAGATATGAAATTTGAAGCAGAGTAATTGATTTGTAAATACAATGGCTTTCTGTCTTTCGCTTCGATTCTTGGATTTTATCAATGTAGTTTTTACAATCAACACATTGCTACTAGTTCGTTGGTGAGTAAATGAAACGCCAAGGATTACTTTGAAAAAATTTTATTTCGATATTTCATGAAAGAACGCTTCTTAACTGACATACTGCTATAATACAACAAAAATATTTTCTTTTAGCGCAAGATTATTTTAGATTAATAGAATAAAAGTGACAGCGACATGCAGACTTTTAAAGCTCGAAATTAAAAGCATACCGGCATTGTAAATGGCACGCACCTAAGAGATAATATGCAAAAGGACCGTCTCTTGAGACGGACTTTTTGTATATTTAAGCTAATCAATGCGTCTGTGTTATTTATTGAAATACCATCCCTTCCGAAAAGGTTGCTTAGGCCAGCTGCAGATGACATAAACAATAAATAATTATTCGGTCTCATTTTCATTTATTAGCCAATAGCATTTCATCTAGCATAATCAGCAACATACATTGTAATATTTTATTGTAATCTCAAGACAATACAAATCACAATTATTACAAATTTTCGATTGAGTGTGACGCCACTTTGTTCAACTATACAAAACGACTAAGATTGTTTCGTCAGCTATTTAACTGTTACCCATCAGCGTCTTGACTGTTATGAATCTTGCGCCATTTTAGTCAGGCAAGAAAGAAGACAAAATAGGCCCATTTACAATAGTGAATAATTTGTTGAGGATAATAGACCTATCTAAATATTTTGTTTGAAGCAAAGGGAATATGCATTTTCAAACCGATGTCAGCGTTTTCGAACAGATGGACCGAAGAGAAAATTTGCTCTCAGAAGGGTAACTTCATGTCGACGGGTAGTGAAGTGTAACTACACGATTGCGTTTTCAAGTTGAAACTCGCCCGCTTAGACGCAGTCAACTGTTTTCTTAAAGAGATGCGTCAAAAGCAAATTCCACTATTCAAAGCGCGAGTCCGATGTCGATGGGGAGCGAAGTGTAAAACGCAGCAACACGATTGCGTTTTCAAGCGGAAACTCGTGCGTTTAGCACAATTAACTGCGTTCTTCAAGGGGTGCATCGACGGCCAGCATTTGGTGACACATCAGTACGCTTCAGAACAGTTTACGCGAAGTCACAATCGGACGCGATTACTTTTAGAAACACCTCTAGTTGGAACATTTCGTGCTTCTGCTGCATCACAGAGCGCCGCGTTGCATCAGGCTACCCCATGCCGCCGTCAGTGTGAATACAACTTTAAAACAGGCGTAATAGATACTTGTGTCTATGATAAAGTATATATATATGTATATAGCGTCAGTGAGATAAAGAATGTTTTTATTAGAAATGAGATGAAAATATGATAAAATAATAAACACCTTGACTAGTTTCTAAAGAATAGTAGTCACACTGTCTACAACGGCTTATCAAAGAATTTTGGGGAAAAATGTACCTGTAGATATCGAACATCAAAAACTGCCGATTATGTGTCAATTCGTGTCTATATGTAAAAGAAACATTATGACAGTAAACCTCCTGAAATTAAATCTGCGTTTGAAGAAAAATACAAGCAAAATTAATCGACTCAGTTTTTAAAAATTTTAGATTGCAAAGATTGAAGACTGAAGATTTGTGGAAAAAATTTGATCAAAATTCCTTATCTTTTTTGAGAATTTGAAACAACTACAAGCAAAATCAGTTGACTCAATTAAAAAAAATGTAGATTATAATGATTGAAGGTTATAGATTTGTAGAAAACATTGATTCTTAATTGTTCGCATTTTTGAGCATTTTAAAAACAGCTTTCAAGCAAAATTGTTCCTATTTCTAAAACAAGATGACGGATTGTAGGGAAATAGCTTTTTATGCAAGCCCTTGCAAAGCAAGCAAACACTGTTTGCCAAACAGTTGAGAACTGCTTGCGAAGCAAACTGCGTGTCTGTTTGGCCACATCGCAAAATATTACTTGACAAATATTTTTCGCTTGTGAAAAGCAGAAATTGTTTTTTTTAACTTTTTTCAAAAACATTGCCTAAGAAATTCAGCTAAAATTCTAGACTTACGAGGTGATTCCTTGTATTCGTTCAATATTTTAATAACCATCCAATTCAATGAGCAATACTGAGACTTATGTAATGAGTATACTAGAATTCTGCTTGTCAAGCAATGTTTTGTGACGTGGCAATACAAGAAACATTGTTTGGCAAGCAAATCTCAAATGTTTGGCAAACACTGTTTGCTCACTCGTTAGCTTTTCTTCTTTCAGGCAATTTTGCGATTGATGTAGCTTTGAAGTGGTGGATCACTCTTGAACTAACTATAGGATTGAATCATTAAAAAATAAATCGATAGATGAATGATTTCACTGGTAAGTCAGGGAATGAAATTATCACAACAAACTTCAATTATTGCAATAATATTTCTCATAAACAAAGAAATCATCATATTTCAATTATAAGAGATCTGTTGGAATTCTTCAATCTTGGATATTTTGTCATAAGAGACATTTTGCATCTTTATCTAGCAAAATCTTTCGTAATTCTCAAAAATCACGCCTCTATTCGTTGTTACTTTGAATATAAACACTTCAGATAGAGCACAGTTTATAATGTTATTAATTAGCGATCAATGGTCTTTGAAACAGGCCTCCGATATCGTCCTATTTATTGTTATAAAAGTGCAGACGAAGAAGATTTCGGCATTTGAAAGTTTAAGGCTTAGCCAACTAAGCTTATTCCAAATTGTTAACAGAAACAAAATACTTGTCCCGTGAATTGGGTTGTTTAGTCTTGATCCCGTTTTAGCGCTGACACGAAAGACAGAAAAATTTCAAAGCCGGATTTACTTTAACTTCTCGACCAAGACTAAGATATGTGAATTGAAGCTTTGTTTTGTGTCTTCTTAAAAACTTGTCTCCTTGAAGAGATTACTGTTTCCGAAATCCTTCCACCCTTCTTTTCGCCAGTGAAATTTGATAAATCAAAGTTAGCATATTAAGAATCATGCATAAAAGCATAATTTCCTCCTTGCGGCAGAGTTGACCATATACTTGAAAATAATGTATTATAAATATCATTGTTCCCCATTGGTGCAGTTAGCATTGCACGATAAGTTGTGGGCGGGAATGTCTTCATCGCGCACTACAAGTTGTCCCAAAAGTGTCCCATGTTCTATCAGTTCTACAGGCAAAAGGAAGGAAGGCAAAACTACGAAAGGATTATGCTCTAATTTTTCAAAGTTGAACTTAAATTTTGATACGTAGAGATTAGATTTTCATGGGATACTTTCAAATTGCAACAGTTTTTCCTTCTGTGTAAGTTACTTTAAATGAATTGGGATCTCTCTTAGTTAAACAAACCTAATTTTGGGACCTCTCCCTTGCCTATGTGCCTTTAGAAAAAATATAATGAAAAATTCTTATCATCACATTGTTGTTTCAAATGCAGAGACGTAGGAACCGGGGGGGCACTGGGGGCACGTGCCCCCCCAAGATTTTGCAATAAACAAAGAAGTGCCCTTTTCGTTTCAGGAAATGCCCCTTTAGCTTACTGAAAAAGTGTCCCTTGAAGTGCCGTGCCCCTCCAAGTTTAAGATGCTTCCTACGGCCCTGTATCAAATGTTATGCTGCTACTAGAAAGAAAAAGCGCTCGCTTCGCTCGCGCTGATAGATTGTAAAATTACGAGAAAACATGTTTCAATGTTTCAAGTAAAAGTGCTTTCTCAACTGATTGGTAGATTTAGATGAAAACCTTTGAAGATTTGATAGAGTAAGCAAATGTAAATGTTTCTTGAATCAGTTTGACTTATGGTAGATTATGTTCTTTGATAGGGGTAATTGAGGGTTTGTTTTGGATAATTTCAAACGTTCACAATGAATATCCTAACTGCCAAAACATCAAAATTGGCTAAGAAAGGTAAAGAAATTCATGTTAATATTAAAGAATGCAAGCCACCATGCTCCCGATATATGTAATAAAACAATGCAATCTACAAAACGAAGTTTGTTATTAGCTACTTCGGTTATAAGGAACATGTTTGCCAATTGTTGAACATTGTAAGATATGAAGTCTCAAGAAAAAGTTAGTTGATGTAGGTCTACAATGTGGTTTCAAGCAAAAGTCTGTAGCATTTCTAGTTTACAATTTAGCAATTTGACGAGGCCACTTCTTCAAAACTAGTAGAATTATGAAAAATGCTGTAATTCTGAAATGATAATGATATAAAAAATCGGCATTCTCGAATTAGTTCCTTTCAAAGCATTCAATCTAGAGAAAGATGCAATCCCTATTCACACCCACCTTTTTAAAGATTGAACGCCTATCCAGAAAGCCTATAGATCCCAGTTTCCACGAAACTATTTTCGTATAGAAGACTTTGACACAGTACAGGTCTTTAGCTATAGCCATATAAAGCTGGCTTAAGCCATTTCTTATTCGATAACAACTTAATGATGATATATCATAGTACACGTTTGACGCAGATAAGCATGCTTACGTAATGACTATGATCTCCTGTAAACCCGATTCTGTCTAGGGCATGACACACATGAACATATGCGAAATCAAGCTGAGATCTATAACTGCTTCAAAACCGTGCTCAGTTTAATTTATAGTACTTTTTCGGCGGCAGAATAAACAGCCATAAAGTATACATGTAGCTTCATTTTTCAAACCTAACTAAAACCTAAGCAAAACGTATTTGGAAAATCTGTTGGAAGTTAAAAGCAACATTTTATGTCAAGATTGAAGCAAGAGAACATTGAATTTTGTTGAAATCATTCTTCCCTTCATATGATTATTCACGGAAGTTTCACTTCCAAGGCACTTATGCAGAAGAAAGGAATAAAATGCTACAGATGTCTATCAGTAGTTTGCTCTCCTCTTGCATATGTGCCTAAAGGGTCTGTTTCAATCAGCATGTTTTGCTCGTGTCATCTCTTTGTTGTCGCTCGCTAAGCATGCTGGTTGAAGCAGACCCTTCAATTTTGAATCTATTTCAAAAGCTCGGGCCGAATGAGTAAACATTGTTTGCCAAGAATTTAAGTGGATTTCTCTTGCTACATAATGGTGTTCCGTTTTGTCAACGAACGAAAGTAACATTGCTTTGTGATCAGAATTTTCAATCAGATGTTTTTAAAATATGTCGAAAAACGTTTCCTTTGTCACAAGCAAAATATCTTGTACAGCAGTGTTTGATGAAATGTTCAAGAGTACCAACTTGCTGCATGCAGTGTTTGCCAAATAACCGAGATTTGTTTGTCAAGCTATGCTTTGCGACGTGGCTAAACGGACAAACAGTTTGCTTGGCAAGCAGATCTCAAATGTTTGGCAAAAAGGTTTGCTCGTTTGACGAGGGCATTACGTGTAAGAATTGTGAGCCATATCTAATATGAACACTGCACTAGCAAAACATTCTTTATATTCATCCTGAGATAGCTCGAAGCATAAACAAAAAAGAAACGAGAGGTGTGCTTCGGGTTCATTGAAATTCAATGCGTCATATTGTCGTGCATTCGCGTAGACGTAGAACTGTAAACATTAGGTATTAGCCGGTTGAGAAATACCGAAACAACAGAACGAGAGACTGTTTACAAATCAGAGTATCAAAGAGTGAGTAAAGGGATGATTCGCTGATGGTATTAAGACGATTCAACATAATATGATAGTCAGTCACTGTTTGTAAACTTACGATGAATCTCCTGATTCTCAGGATGAATCTTAATCTAAAGCTGCAAACAAGAACAACAATCTTAATACTCTACTGTTGGCTCGTTATGAGATTCACATACAGACTGAGAGTTCTAATTAATAGGTTTATCAATAGCTGAGCAAACTTGCTTCATCCTTTTAACAACGGATTGGCTTTATGCTCTAATGCTAGTTTGTTATAAAATTCTCATACGAGCTGAGACAATCAGTTTATCACTGGCTCAGCAAGCTTTCTTTATTAAGTTTGAACAATGCTCGCAGTGGTGATATATGCGTGAAAGAAAACATTAGAAATTGTTCTTACTTTGTTTGCTAAGTTAGCTATCCATGGTAAAACATTTATTTAATATATTTCAGAACTTTGTTATACATTCAGTTATGGCCTAAATCCTGCTAAATTCTTTTTCAAATATAATTCTGCGGGCAAGTGCAAGTCATGCTAAGGCCAGCGTTGCTTTTTCACTGAAAACCTACGTGGCAGAATATCAACTAGTATAATATATGTAAATCTTGCTGAATTACTCAGCATATGATAGACGGATAAACCTTGTGTAACAGCAATATAGACTATCTGTGGTGTGTTGCGCCCTCTCCGCATCCCTCCCCATAGTGGCAAGAAGTGATGACTGTGATATTTTAGAGGCTTTGATTCTCTAGGTTGGATTGGAGCAAATGGGTCACTTTATTTCTTGCTTCTAAACCTGGGAAAAGTGTCCTTGGTTGTAAACGTACAGGTTTTTAATTAGTAAAATTGTCTTTGTTCATGACATAAATTGACTTTACAAGAAACATTTCAATCATTAATATAAGTAAAATTTTACAACCACTGACAAAAGACTCTCACATCAAATTAATTTACAAAAAAATCAAGGCTTCCTTCCATCGAACTGCAACAGTAAGTCTTGAATAATTCCATTTTTCATATCATCACACATTATTTCAACATGCACCAACCTTCAATATACAGTAACCACAGTGACATTTCTATAACACTCTAACACCGCCTTAGTTTGCCAATAAGTTAAAGATTTCAGTTCAAACACATTGCAACAATTATGATGCCACTATTTTCATATTATTACATATAATTTCATCATGCACTCTCCTTGCAGACAAAACTTCCAGTAACATGTTTATAACCTCTGTTACGAGCAATTTAAACTCTCACAACGACTTAGTTTACCAAGAATTTCAAGATTTCAATTCAACCAAACTGCAACAATTAGTCTGGAATAAGTCACCATTAGCTATGACTTAAAGATAATTCTATCAATACTGCACAAGAAAAACGTTTATGAAAGACACTGAATTGATTGGATAATGGTTTGAGGTATGGTTTAACCATGAAGGAATATAAATTTAAGTCATGTGTGAGGCTTTTTTAAGAAGATATGAGTTTTTAGTTTGTAAATCAACTACTCAGGATACTGTTTTGTGGGCAGTGCTTTAAGAAACCAGATGAGACAAAGTGTGTATAAAAATGGATGAGGTCGATTACAGAAATATTCTGAAAACTTACGAATGGATGAATAAGTTAATGAATGAATGTGTGACTAGTTTAAAGAATGAGTAGAAAATTGAATATATAGAAGTGAGTAGATTTTGAATTATCAAATTTGTAAATTGTGGAATTCAAAGAAAATACGAAATAACGAATTATTAAGTAAAATATTGAATGAATGAATAACTAAATGATTGAATAAATTGTTTAACAATGGGAAAATTGAATAGTAAAGAATATGATGCTGATGATACCAGTGAAAATTTTGTATAGTTAATAAATGCAATTGTTGTTGTTTATTGATGATTTGTTGCAACCTATGTCATGGTTAAATTCGTGTCGTCAGCTTAGAGATTACTTCCATAAAGGAAATTGGGGTTTCAAGCAATATAAGCTGCAACCTTTCTCGATGAAAATATCTTTGTGTCGTGGGCTCAGAGACGTAGAAAACAGTTTTGTCCCCAGCTTCGAAGTCTATGCTTTCGCTCGCTATGGCAAGATTTGTAGCAGCTTCATACAATTTTGATCAATCTAGAATTAGTTATAGAAGATTGAGATACTAGTTATGAAATATAACTGAAAGGTTATGATCGGAAAATCTTTACGGAAATGGAAATGAAAACCTTTTAAAATGATTATAACTGCGACGTTCCTTTGACTCGTAGCCCACTCTCCTAACTTGTTTGACAATTACTTATGGAAGATTTTCATTATAACTTTTCACTAATTCCCTAGAAATGTTTTTCACATTTAACGGCTCATATATTTCTTTAATTCATGAAGCAACAAATATTCTTAACTATAAATGACAAGTATTTTAGTGTGCGCTTGAGGTCACTGTCAATATTTGTTTGTGTTTAGTTCTAACAATGACAGAAATTTAATCACTGCCACGCCCTGGAAAGGCTACGACCAACTTTATCCAAGTCGCTTCCTGACAATATTCACAAAAATTGCTATTCAATAACATTGACTGTGATTTTAGAATGTTTTCAGTCGAAGTTTTAAAATCAAGTAAGAAATATTCATTAGCATGTTAATAATTGCTTTGATCCTCAACTTATTCTTTAATTTCAAATTTCTTCAAATAGATTTTTTAAATGTCAAAAGAGTTCTCCCATTTTGACATCTCAGGATAAGACATGAGATTCTCTAGAAGAAGCTGCCGTCTTTCTGACACAAGGAATGAAATATACTTTCACCTCAAGCCAGTCTCAAACCTACATGCTCAACATTCAAGATTAAATTAATTCTTGCCAATTTAGCAGTTCTTTCTCAAGCAATTTCACGGTGAAAAGTGGCACTATAAGATTAATTATCTAAACTTAGGAGTTTGATTTATGATTTATTTGTAATTTTAACTGATAAGAGTCTTACTAATAAAATAAAAATTAAATGAATATCCGAGATAAATTTACTGTGGTAAATTTACTAATTGAAAGGAGCAAACACATTCAAGGGCAAACTAGGCCATGCCTATTAATATTCTGTTTGTGGCAAATGAAAATGTCTATCGCTAATTATCTTAATTTATCAACTTCGTAAATGTTCCTTCTCTGCTCCTATGAAATAAGAATATTATGTTCAGTCTCTTTAACTGTGCATAATTATGATATCATTTACAGCAAAACAAATCCCGCCAAGAAGAACATACAAATTATGAACCAAAAGACTGTTGTTTTCAAAACTTACACTTCAGTTGCATACTGATTTAGCATGTGTGTTCTTAATCAAAAGAGTGATTCCAGTATTTTCAGATCTAGTTTTTATAATTCATTGAAACACAATAACTTTGTGCTTTAGTCAATCAATTCTACCTTCCATAAATTGCATATTTTGATAAGCTAACGGCTGCAATATATCTTAAAATAACTTATATGATTCTGGGTTTATTCTGATCATGATATCTGTTTTCATATTCAGATAAGAACATATTTAAGAACCATGAATACCTTTAAGTATCATCTTTTAAGAACCAAAACACACACACACACACACATACACTGTTTTTTTGTAAAAGTATGTTCTTCTTTGTGGGATTCTACTGTATACGGAGAATACTTCTGCTCGAAAATTAAGAAATAGTGTAACATGCTATGTTTTTCTTTTAGTTGTTGCGATTTCTCCTTAAAGCCGTGTTATTTACAACTAAATCTTGGATTTGTCTTGGGTTGAGTCAACTTAATACTTACTTATCTTTTGACTTAGGCTTGTCACGCCGTGATCATCAAAGTGCTTGCTCATAACTGATCGGAGTTATTTACAACCGTGCCGAATTATAAGTGAATAAGTTTTCTTCCTACTGCGTAATCTTAAAATCATGATTTCTACCAATTCAGGAGGTATCTTTAACAACATAAGTCTGACAAGAAACTCTTTTATCACGATCATCAATATTATAAACCATGATTTTCATTTAGGTAAAGATTTTAGAAAGACTATAATTTCAAACCGCCATTTTATAGTTCCTCCTTCGGTCACTGCTGCGATTGATTTTGAATACAATTTCGTTTCAAATTTTTCTAATCTCCTTGCTACATTATGTACCTAACTCAAATACAAACACTTATAGATCATTAACATTGACTCACACATGCACTAGTTAGCCAATCAAAGAAGGGCCTAAAAGCTTTCACACAAACGTAAACCAGCTTCAATCTCGGAAGATTTGAGTTCAGTATCGATACTCTGACGAAAATTGTCAAAGCTCAGCAAAAGTTTTCTATGTTGTCAGTTTTTGTTACTAATATTTTAATTATCACAAGCTATTAATTCACTATGTGTACTTTCCAATGCCTTCAAAGAAACAGCAACCAGCCACCCATATCAAGGCAATCAACTACATTAAAATAACCTTCTTGCACTAAGAGCCAACTGCAAAAACTATTTGCAAGTCAGCAACATTTAGGACATAGACCTCTCAGGATATTTTGATGCCCAATGTTGAGCAAGATCTCTTTTTTTTATAGTTTATTCTACACCTGCAGAACAAGGGTGGTAAATGCTGCCTTCTGGTAGCGTGCTCAATGAAGTTCGCTGTTTCTGTCTCAGGTTTCCAACAGTTTGGAGAACATGTCCTTGATCACTGCAGCTATTGAATTTGGCCCAGAGTCAAGGAGCTCCTATGCCTCCATCTCCAGATTGTTTACAGTTTTTATGCCATTTAATAAACTGGAAGACAAGATCGAGATTATTTTTAGATAGGAAAAAGCATCCCATGATAAGGGATGCTGTTATTTTTAGATAACCCGTCTCTTTTTACCATTGTTCAGTTTCCGATTTCCATTCCATTCGTTGTACCATGCACATTCTATCATTCTCTAGTTGAAGACTGGGTATGCTTTTTCTTGCTAGCACATAAACAGAGCGCTACAATTTTCCCCAGGATGATACGTATCAAATGGTCTTAGCAGCAACCAAGCAACGATTTTTCTTCTCCAATGAGAAACAAACTATATTTGATATTTGACTTCATCTTTCAGTTGCACGGGTTCCTTGATTACTCTATGTAAACAGTTATCAACTAACCAACTTGAAACTTCTACCAAGAAAATCGTGCATCGCAGTTTAAAGTCCAAGGCTTGTTATTGTTTAGATTATAACAGGAGTTCCCTGAACTTGAATTCACATCGTGTCTTTTGAATTGAATTTTCATCGTGTCTTTTTATGCTTACCTAAAAGTCAAGTCCTGCTAACTTTGATTAACTTGAGGAAATATATCGTAGTTAGAAGAAGACCTGATTTACTCTTAGAGCCTTTTTGGCAAACAATGTTTCACTGTGCAAAGCACTACTTTGATGGGTAGATGTTGCTACCAGTTGAAAGATTCTTGCTTCGTTCTAGGCTGACCTTCAAGGCAGTTAGGAAATTCAACTTAGTTTGTTTACGTTAAACCGTAGTCACCCAAATCATATCGAAACAATGCTTAACAGTATTGGTAAGCAAGGCTGAAAGAAGTAGCTCACCTTACTCGCCCTCAATGTCATCCATATCATGTATCACTGCCAAGGGGTGTTCTATTAGATAGTTTAGTCCTTCTTGATTTTAAAGACCATTAAACAAATCTAGCGGGTCATCTTGTTGTAAAAATGTACAAAACACCACCCAGAAAGGTCTAGCAAAGTGCGAGACACCGCCAAAGCATCAACAAACGATTGCCTCCGACTGCCTCCTACCTTACCTTTTATTGCTCGATGATGTCCTTGTAGCAGCTTTGACTTACTTAATTTCCGACATGTTTACTTGTGTGAGTTAACACGTTGCCTGGTGGTATAGACCAGTTACAGATAAGATTCACAACGCATAAAACCATGTCGCAGCGAGAAAAACAGCCAGGCCATCTTTCCGATTATATAGCTTTGATCACATACATTAAATAGCCAGTGCTGTTGAGCCGTAGTTTTCTAAGTTAAATTCGAGGATTATTAAGCCATGTAGTTATCTTGATTGCTGTGAGATTGTAAACATTTCTACGATCGGAATTCGAATCTTAATTGGGTGGCAAAGTTAATGAAAATGTCAGCCATCTTAGTAGCAATACATCTTTGCTTGCATATCGTTTACCTGACAGCGGAGTGAGAGTATAATTTTCTTCTTAGAATCAAGAATCAATGAGTCAGCTAGCTAACTCCTTGCTGTGAGATGGTAAACATTATACAGATTTGAATAGGAGTTTTAATTGCGTGGCAAAGTTAAAGAATATGTCGGCCATCTTAGCAACTATACATCTTTACTCCCATATTATTACAAGACAATGACTTATTTTCTTACTTAAAATCAAGAATCATTAAGTCAGCTAGCTAACTCCTTGCTGTGAGATGGTAAACACTTTAAAGATTACAAGTCGAGTTCTAATTGCGTGACAAAGTTAAAGAATATGTCGGCCATCTTACCACATGTAGCCGTCGCTTCATTTCTGTCTTATATAGCGGAGCTATGATCTCTTTAACATCAAAGTCCTTTTGAATTTAACTCAGCATGAACTGTGTTTGATTGCTTAGTGTCTTTTTGCTCGAAATATAAGTCGTCTAAAGTGTGCTAAGGAGCAGTATGATCGACTGCTAAGGCTCGTAGTCGCAGCATTCTAAGCGCGAAGAAACGCTTCCATGCCCGACGGCCTAACTCACTGCTAGTATCATCGCCATACGGCATCCATACACTGCATGGATAATAATTTATCAGATGCTATGATGAGTCTCAACGCAAAGCTTTGCTTCCAACATATAATGTCGAATGTAAAAGCCCTCTGTGTCGAATCACATATGTAAGTGTGTTTTAGCCGTCAAATTAGAGCATGTTGTCTGTAAGAAACTCGCAATCCACAAATTAATTCTCTTAACACATCGTCTTAAAAAAGTAAATAATATTATTCGCTTATCCTCGGTATTTCAGGATCACACACCACTCACCTTCGGGCTTAACCTGTTTGGCTATAGTGTAATGCCGAATGATCCCTCTCTCTTGCTGTCAATTGACATAAACTTCTCACACGGCGAACTGCTCATTCAAATTTTCAAGCAACTATCACAGTGATCTTGTAAAAGCTTGAATGGCGCCTGATTGGCTCTGAGACACTATTTTATTTTGGCGATTCAAACGCCTTTGTTAGACAGTCAAATGAGTGTGAAGCAGGGGGTTCACAACCATACTAACCCTACTCAATTTTATGGCTTCGTTTAACAAAAATCGTGTTAGCGAACACTTTAAATCCTATAAATTCAAGAGGAAATCAATTCTATGTTTAATAGCCTTGTTAATTTCGGAAGGACGGATACATTTGGCCGATTATAAATCTAAGTTGCTGGTTGTGAAACCGTTACTGGTAGAGATGCGTCCCCCCTGGTTTGTTCAGCTCAGCTGATGTCAATCGTGTTTGTCACTCAATTCGAAGTTTGAATACACTCAAAAGAATATCTGTATAATCCAACGTAAGTCTCAAGACTTTTTGTAGCCAGATGGGCTGTGCTACGAAGATACAAACTAACCGACGAACATGAAAAAATCGAAACAGCAAACATCTGTATCCAGTAAGCGGATCTTAGATCGGCAACTTTTATTTAGATGATCGAATTGTGAAATGGAGTCGCTTGACATGGGAGATGGGGTCGGATTTACTTGTCTGCTCTTCATGCCGAGATATTTTGGCGCGCTTTTTGTTTGACATGTGACATTACCATTGTTTATGCATAATTGAATTTCCTTAAGGCCACAGAAATTCATTCGCCACAGAAGCACCGTCGTTTTACGCCTTAGGAGGATGTTTTTAGTCATTGGCCTTGCACATTTTTACTGTTGTGGTTGCCGAAGTAAGTGTGATGAGAAATGGGTCACTGTTTGTATTAATTTGCATGATGCTTCGAGCTCCAGTTTCGTTAATTCATAAACATCAACCTTCATTTATATGGTATCTTCTTTTTCCGTAGTTTTGTCGTTTTGTTTTGTCTGTCTATTTCCTCTTCTTTGCAACCTCGAAAACGTGCTTATTTTTCTCTTAATTGTTTCACCTTTCTTTTCTCGAAAAGTCTGACAGCTTTTTTTATATTTTCCCAATATTGAAAACCCTTCTTTCAAAAATGTTACCATGTTGGCCGTTTGAACCAGACTTTGAGCACAACTCTGTTGATTGTCGCTCTCGTTAGAAATTCATTGTTTGCTTGTCAAATCTTTTAAGGTTTTTGCTTTGCTCCTTTCAATTCAACTTGATTGCAAAATAATTGTCAGCAAAATAAAAAATTAAACTAATCCACTCTTAACTATTCGAGTCCAATCACTGAACTCTTAGTGAGTTTTGTATCTGTTTTGAAATATTGGCTTTGTACCGAGAGTCCGAGAAAAGGTATCAATGTTTTGATGAATATTACAGAGGAGCATAATATTCAAACATCTTATGTTAACCATTTGCCAAAAGTAAAAGCTTCAACTTAATTTTTGATGTGTTGTTGTTCAAAATCAGCGCATTGCTAGCTGAGATATGGCGAATCAAAGCCAAAAAATCTTTTGTTTAATAAGATTTCCGAATCCGAAAAATCTGATACCTGCAGCAGAGAATTTTCCAATTTTCTTTCAGTTTTCAAGATTAAAAGATATTGCTTGTGGTAAAATCTCACGAATTTGTGGAACGAATGTTAATTTCCTTTCAAAAGCTTCACAGTTGACCGCCGCTCAGTCTTTGTAGTAAAACTCAAATTTTGCTTTTGATTGGCGATATCTCATCTAACACTGAGACGATTTAAAAGAGCGAGGCATCAAATTTCAAGTTTAAACTTCTGAGTTGTGAAAAAAGATAATTCTAAAACAGCTTAAAGCGAGTCTACTTCGCAGTAACTGTAAAACATTTACACTTACCAGGGAAACGCATTTTGGAATTGTTATTATTTGAAATATACATGTTTCTGAACAAGTTTTAGAATATTGACTCTTAACCATTCCAATTTTCTAAAAATCTTTAAGATTATCGATTCGAATTTTTGGAGAGCGTAGAGGGAATAATATCGACTAACTATATGCACTTAACCAGCCTCTATCATAGCAATCTTTAAGTTCCCAAAATTCTAAAAGTACGAGCAATGTTTTGATGCTTCAGGAACAGCTTTTATTCCTAGAAGTTGTTTCAAAGATAACACCGGTAAACTTATCAAATCGACTGCTCGTTTTGGGCACGAAATTTGAAGGAATTTTTAAAGTAGAATTGATTTACTCTTTTTAATAGAGCAATATGGCACGGCACATGCTGGGGCTACTGAATTCAAAGCTATAAATTGGCTCCCCACAAAGAACAGAATAGATCAACATATATGTGTAAACATATTGAGACTTTTCAAAGGAACGGCTCCAGCTTACGCCGACGAAATATTTCATCCAGTCGACCAGAGCCGAGTTACGCGAAGATCTAAGCTTAAATTAAACCTTCCATTTCGCAAAAGTAACACAGGTCAAAAATGCCTATCTTACCTGGGGTCAAAAATATGGAATAACCTATCTTCTGATTTAAAATCCACAAACAATGTCAACTCGTTTAAACACAAGATCAAAGACGATATTTTCCAAAATATTCAGAGAGAAGAAAATGACGTATATATGTTCTACTAAGACCTCATGTCCTCTCTCAGATTCATGATTTGGCCTTACTAAATTACGGATTTTTTTTTTATTTTTTTATTTTTTTAGCAACCACCTCTGAGGGGACCATTATGGAAATAAGGTCAATTTGACCTTTTAATGCTATCCCTGCCACTACAATTAGGGGTGTTTTTTACAAGTATTTATTTATTTCGTATTAAAATTGTAATGTATCTATTTTTAGCTTTTAAAACATTGTAAATTTGATATTTTAGTGGCAAATTGATACATACATACATACATACATATTGGGAGAAATTTGCCAATATCACGCCACAGCAATTTTCAACTCTAAAACTACAAAGACAGCCTGAAATTGAGGTTGACATTATTGCTAGTTTGCGAATCAATGAACAAATTTCTTTGCCTATACAAGAAGTTATTATCAAGTACAGATGTTAAGATCATCATGTATCGCCTATCACACCAATTTCACCTGCAACCTTAGCTTCGATTCATTGGATCTCTATAATAAAACCGCCTCTATTCATTTCTGTATCAATGAAATTATTAGTTTTGTTAACCCTAGACTTACACTAGAGACTACTGATTGCGAAAATGAAATTGTGGCGATACCATTTTCGATAAGTTGTCGATGCATATTCAAAAATTGTGGCAATTTTCTGCAGGGATTAAGTTTATTGAAGATGCGATGAATTAGGTAGTAAGTAAAAGTTGACTCAAGCAATCAAAGGATCAATTTCATTCGAAATAGAAAAGTTAAGGCTTTACTCCAATGTCTCAGACGAATATTATCTTTATACAATTTGGTTTTGCAGCTTTTTATGAAACTTTTCGAAGGATTTCGAAGCAATGCATACTCATTTAAGTTAGGTAAATAAAATCTGTCTGTGTTGATTGTTGTGTGTGCGTGAAAATTTCTTTGCTCTTATAGATGATTAGTGCATGGATATCATACAGTCAACATCGAGAGAAAGTTCTTTCATTCCTAATTCCAGCGATTTAAATCCTGCATAATCTTCTTTAGCATTTGACAAGAAATATGTACTGGCATTAGAGCTATTTTTCTATCTTAGAAAGGAAATTTCATTCTTGGTACAATCAAATCTTATGCCTAGTGAGTCGCGAAATTCTTAAGCTGTTTGGAGAATCATATTGCAAAATAAATATCCAAATCGCTGAAATTTCAAAATTTTCTTTCCTGGTTCTTCGATTTCACTTTTGTGTGCGAAAAATTTCTCTACAACAAAACTAGAGATTGGAGTAATAGGCAGCTAGTGACAGCAGGAAAACGCTGGAGTAGGTAAAATTTCATTATTATCAACAATATTGTCAAATTGTACACAGTGTTAATGCTTCTTCCGAAGTCACCACAGATAAATTTGTAATTTTTCTGAATTCATTACAGCATCGCTTGTTCGAATGCAGAGGAACTCAGAATAAAACAGGATTGTGTAGCAGAATGCTAAAACGAAACGAGTGCGCCAAGCGGAGAGGGAGGAGAGGGGAAGTTTGGACAAACGTTTTAGGTGTCAAGATCTTCTTGGAGATTAAACGACGTAAGGTGTTTAAAGTATACTCCTCAGAAAAGTATTTTAAAATATAACTCTAAAACATGAAGGAACGATACTTCTTCGTGATGAGATCCAGACAGTTTAAAAGTGGCCTAACTGCAGCTGAGAAAACAGTATCAACAGTGGTTGTTAGAAATGAAATTTGTTACGTGACATCCAAATTCTGCGTGTGGCACATGTCTTGATTTAATCCCCTTTATAAAAAATTGCTAAGAATGTTCTTACAATATCTCTAACATATTATCATTGATTTTGATAAATTTAGCCACCCATCGAGTTGTGCTGTTATTGTTTGTTTACTCTTTGTGACTTCACCATATGACTTAAAAGACCTTGGAGTACAAACTACTTGAATTTCACTGTTCTAGCTATGTTGACTGCGTACCGCCACAACAGTCCCATATGGATTGCTTCAAGCCTTGGAGTGAAGATTTTATTTTAAGCCCCAGGTGGCTTGGTTTGACCTAGATTTAAAATAGCATTTTTGAGAGTTTGGCTAAATCATTTCAAGTTATATGTTATTAGATTTTCTCAGGTTTTTAAACTGTTTTCAGGATCACTAGGAGGACCAGTTCCTATCGCTAGTCGATTTCAGAATATGTGTTTTGTGACTGTGGGTGCTTTTTTCTTTTTTGTTGTCTTCTTTCCTTTTAAAAAGTCACTTTGAAAGAAGCCAAGCCGTTCGCTGCCAAATTAACGCAAGAACAACGTTTTCAAAGCAAGGACTTGTTGGGCTGCCAAAAATCAGTTTTAAAATACTTTCACAAATCAGACACACATGATCTCTAACTTAATTGCTAATTGAGTGGGAAAATTGACTGAAAATGCACTCATGTTCCAGTTGATGGGCAAGTGAATCAATTGCTACCACCTTAATTCAACTCAATCTGAAACCTTTCAACATTGGTATTGTAACATAACCGTTCTGACAGAAGAGCATAACCGCGGAACATGGAAAGTCTAGAATCTAGAAATCAATTGTGGAAGCTAAAATTTTCTTTCCCGAGCCGAATAAATGAGTAGATTTGGTAATGGAAAGCATTTCAATACAATTCAATTCCGTTCAATGTAATTCAATTCAATTCAACTCAATCCATGTGGCTAATTACGAGAATTTCTATCTCTTAGATAAAATTTTGTTGATGAAGGGGCAAAAGAAATCAGCGATGCATAACTAATACACTGTGCCCCAGTGACGGAATCCATAACTGAAAAATTGAGATTATGAGACAAGTGCAGGGTTCGAACTCGAACTCAACTCCAACGTCTCTGTCACTGAGCTAACTGGTCATATCGATCCATAGCTCAGAGACTGAAGCTTCAATCTTCAAAAAACGAACACTAATCATTTTTGATCAAACAAATCAGTTTTTCCATCAATATCATTTTTATCAACATCGCTATTTGAAAATATCTCAATGATAAAAACGTATCTCCTTTCCCTCAGTTAAAACCATAGTGCATTAAGCCGTCTAGTTAGAGATTTTCTTTTATATTCTTATCAAATTGAACGGTTTAAATTGGATGTTGTGGATGGATTACTAATCACTTTGAGGTTATGCCAACCTTCATTTCGTAATATGCTAGTCTGGGCACATTTTATGCCTTACTTTGCGTGTTGAACTTATCCGTATGCTAGAATCACTTGTTCTAAAGAAAAGCTCATGTCCTAAATTTTGCATCGCTAAAACGAAGCTGCATCTCTGTCGCTGGATGCTGATAAAAAGTTTTCTATATTAGCTCATAGTTGATGAAGATGAAAACATTCTCTATGCCTTGGGGCAAAAAATTCAGTGAAATATTCCTTCTAACAGTCCAAGATACCTAAGATTCCATCAATTCAAATCTCACACACTTCAACTAACTAGCGTTTCAAAACTCTTAGATGCAAACACTAAAAAACGCTACATATTCAAGACCGCAATATGCCGCAATTTTCTTCGGGATCCTCCAGTCTCCATTTATTGCCACTTATGTACCTTGTATACCTTGTATAGACAACTCCTTGCTCTTAACTCGCTGAGTAATCAAGACTACCAAAATATTTTTGCGCCTGCGAGTCTGAAACACTTCAACTTTGCCACAATCAATAAAGACTGGCAACTCAAAAACTCAAAATAGAACGAAAAATCAAACCTTTAAAAACCAAATATGAAGATTGAAAATCGGCAACTTGGTAACTTTGAAGTGATCTGCTATCTTTGTGAAATGAATTTTCTTTAAGCAGTGCTAAAGGTCGCAAAGGTTATCAAAAAAGTCATTTCCCTAAGTTGATGGTCAATCAGATATCCCTTAGAATCAAGCAAATCTACAAGAGTAATCATTTTGCTATTAGTAAGCCGCAGTCAATTGAGAAATAAGCTCACTTTGTTTTTTGTGCAGCAACGCTCTCATAGTGGCGCATCCGCATTGTATTGTCCTGCGATCAGGCTGGGCTTGCAATAGGACAGTAACCAGATCATGCCATTTGTCTAGACTGCATCTCTTTCGAATGGCCCGCATTAAATAGGCGCATGCTCTGGTCAAAGTGCATTAGCATGCGAAGCTGAATGGGAAATCCACCCTTTTCTATATCTCGTTATTGGCGCTCCGGTATCGCATTTCTAAC
This sequence comes from Aurelia aurita, assembly GCA_004194415.1. Taxonomy (NCBI): domain Eukaryota; kingdom Metazoa; phylum Cnidaria; class Scyphozoa; order Semaeostomeae; family Ulmaridae; genus Aurelia; species Aurelia aurita. The sequence goes on along the minus strand of REGM01000023.1, from coordinate 2,597,420 downwards.
GTGAATGGCATGGGAAAGCTATGGGAGAAATGACAATAAAACTCGTGGCCACAATGGTGGATAAGACGTTTACAAAGCCCATTAGGCACGTCGTTCTCTCTGTGGCTTTCTGTATTCTTTAAAGATTATTTTCTATTCACGGACAAGCTTTAATTAAAATGAATTGAAACCTGACAAGCTTTCCAGCTCAATCTGCTACCTTCCCGTCCACCGAAAACGTTAGCATTAATAGAAACCTATTCACATATGTCGCCGCGCGTTTCCTTCGTCCGCCGTGTCAAATAAATTAGCGGCACGTTTTTTAACATAACTGTTTAAGAAACTAGACGTTCTATTGTATCAGTTTTGATCTCATAGCTCTTAAGCACTAGTTTTCATAGACAGAATAAACTAGAATCTGAAAAAATTGCATATCATGTCGGTGATGTAATAACCCGAAATAGACTTAAAGTCACTAACTCTTACCAATTTCATCTTCTTAAAATTCGAGCTTAGAATCTGGCTCCAAAATTGTACTCGGGCCCAGATTCAATCAAATCATAGTAAAAAACCATACTGCAGTATGTTGCTTGTGTGGTTTGGGCTTTATCGCGAACTTCCCGTGGAATTTTTTTGCATAGCCTCAAGGTACTCCGAAAATGCTGAAAATGCTGGCTTTTTGTTGAGTCTAGGAATTCCCGACTTTGTTTTATACTGTTCTTCAAAACATCAAGTGTAAAAACAGGATCTCCATGACACATGCTTTCAAAAATAGAACTTTAGTCTGTTTTGCAAAATGGTTTGGAACGGGAAAAAGCTGAAGGGAATCTAAGCATATATCAGTCCTTTACAATGGTATTTGGTAGCATGTTAATGTGTTAACATGGGATACAGCTATGTGATTGGCTATAACTTGACAGCCATCAAAGTAAAGTGGTTTGAGCCACTTTATATACTTAGATTCCCTTTAGTGCATGTAAATGAATTTGTAGGACTCACTTCACTGATGCAAGGAACGAATACCCGAATACCAGAACTTATTCAACAACTTTTTACTGGTCCTTTCAATGACAAATCCACGAATCCAAATGCAAAAATCGCGTTTCACCTTAATGGGCCCCAGTACTCAGGGTAAGAATTGTTATGGAATTTCATTCCGGGATCTTTAGTAAATTGTGTATTGAATTCAACAAAGCAAAGCGAAACTAGAGACTCGTGGAGCAAATATATTTAGCGTGTTCCAACAGAAAATGCGAAAATGTAATCGAAAACAAGTTGTTGCGGATGGTGCAGCCTGTTCCTTGTTTATGTACACCTTCTATTTACTGGTATTTCACAGGTTGTTCTTGATGACTGTTTTTTGGCAGGAAATTATGCCTTTACAACATGTCTAGTACAATAATGGGGGCTCAGGAGATGTTAACTCCACCATAATGTTGTGTACCTGTTGATAACAATAAGTCCGCCTCTTAAAGCTATTTTGAAAAATGTTGCTGGTGTTTCGATGTAGGGATTACCTTAGAGAAAATAATAAGTCTAAGAGAACCAAATTTTTCCTCCAGCTTACGCTACAGGTAAAGCTTCTACATATACGGAAAAACCTGCATATAAGAACCTGCCATTGGTTGTTGTGGCACCCTGTTGCAATCCACTGACTTTGCAGCCTGAACAGTCAGGCAGGGCCACGGAGAGGATTTATGGGCCCTTATGGCCAGGGGCCGCGGGTTTTTAACCCCCTGACCCCCCTCTCCTCGGCCCTGCAGTCAGGCAATCAGGGTTCAAACCTTTCATACCTTTCATACAGAAGCCGAAGAATTTAAAAACATAAATTGGCTTCCCACAAAAAAGAACGAGTTGAACAATGTTTCTCAGTCAGTGCGTTCAAATTCTTCCAAGACACAACACCAGATTACATGTCAGAATTGTTCCATCCACTTGAACATAGCCCAGTTACAAAAAGGTCGAAAAATAAGCTGCATGCTCCCTTTAGAAAAAATATTTTACGCCGAAACAATCGTACTTAGGACCAAAACTTTGGAACGGCTTGTCCTCCGACTTGACACATATCAAAATTTGAATAGTTTCAACCACAGAATATAAGATTCTTTAAAAAGAATGAAAAGACAAGAGGACAATCCATCTGTCTATTGCTAAGTCTTGAAGCATTGGCCCATACATGACTAAGGGTCGCCGACTCGATTAGGTCTTCTCTACTCCTGCAACCCCAGCGCTTGACGCTAAAACCAGCAACTTCACCTTCACCATTTTTGGACGTATGCTAAAGAGGTTCTTAGTTAATGAATATGAATCAAATGCTTAGGGTAATTGGTACTTAATTAGCTTCTTAAACGACAATTTGTGAAGGAAGAAGTTTCACAAGATAAAGGAAATTGTTGATCTAAGAACAACATTAGAGTGAGTTATTACAATAGAATACATAGTTTTCAAGGCCTTGTACCCTTATTTTATCATCACCAATTTCTCATTGGTTAGAAGACAGCCTCTTCTCTCAAAATATGAACGTAGCTATATTTTAGGGCAGCCTGGTTCTCAGTCGTCGATGTTGCGGAGGAGATAAACGCGTTTTTTTATTAAGAAAAGGGGTTGAATTGTGGAGGAGATTTTAGGGTATGATAGGTTCTTATTTGATTTGTCTAAATTGGCTGATTTTAGGGTAAAGGTTCTTTTAAACGTTGTAGTTCTTATATGCTGGTTTTTACTGCAGTTTGAAATTCTTTGGATTGAATTGCATTGAATTGCATTGAATTGAATCAAACTGCGTTAAGCCCAGGCCAAACAAGCAAACATTGTTTAGAAAATATGTGAGATTTGCTTGTCAAGAAAAATGTTTGGCCACGCCGCAAACATCTGCTTGGCAAAAATGTTTTGCTTGTGACAAACAGAAATATTTTTGTTTAAAAAACAGGGACTCCTTATATTCGATTTGCCTAAATATGCCGTCGAATCTGTTCTTAAACTAGCAGAAGGTCGTCCAAATTTTTTTAGTGCCAAATGCTCTGTTTGTCGTTGATCGTTTAGCAATAGGCCCTCTCTGCAATGTCTGCCATAAAAAGGGCCAAGCGTCCTGAAAGGTAGACACAATTTAACTTTACGGCTTCTCAGAAGATCGTCATTTCAAATCCTTTGAAGTCATCTAATTGAGACAGAAATTTCATTTTTAAACAACTATAATCATCATTGGTTTTGATATTTTCATGTCAAATTCTCTCGGCTATTTTCTGTGAAGGGTGAATCTGAAGATCTTTAAAAATATATCTTAGTTTTAATCAAAAAATGAATTTCTTTATCAAATTTTCTTTTCAGACAGAATAGGCAATAGAAGACATCGTATCTAGTGTATGTATAAAAGCTATCTGATCATAGTAATGTTCTTTCTTAGTCCCTTTTTCATTAAAAAAATGCACTTTCAATCAATCCAATTTGAAGATGTTGTGGCGCAGTGGTGTAATCCTCTGACTTTGCAGCCAGAACAGTCAGGCGGACAGGGTTCGATCCCAGGTAGAGCCCCACCATTTGAGCGTCATGACAAGGGGTCGTGGACTCGATTAGGACTTCTCTACTTCTGCGATCCCAGTGCTTGGCGCTAATAAACGCAACTTCACCTTCCCCAAACACTTCAAAGAAGGAATTTACTGGCCTAGTTCTTTTCCCATTTAAAATTGCATTTCTTGCTCAATTAAAAACCTTTAAAACCTTCTAATGAGCTTAATTCTTTTGNAATCTGAAGATCTTTAAAAATATATCTTAGTTTTAATCAAAAAATGAATTTCTTTATCAAATTTTCTTTTCAGACAGAATAGGCAATAGAAGACATCGTATCTAGTGTATGTATAAAAGCTATCTGATCATAGTAATGTTCTTTCTTAGTCCCTTTCTCATTAAAAAAAATGCACTTTCAATCAATCCAATTTGAAGATGTTGTGGCGCAGTGGTGTAATCCTCTGACTTTGCAGCCAGATCAGTCAGGCGGACAGGGTTCGATCTCAGGTAGAGCCCCACCATTTGAGCGTCATGACAAGGGGTCGTGGACTCGATTAGGACTTCTCTACTTCTGCGATCCCAGTGCTTGGCGCTAATAAACGCAACTTCACCTTCCCCAAACACTTCAAAGAAGGAATTTACTGGCCTAGTTCTTTTCCCATTTAAAATTGCATTTCTTGCTCAATTAAAAACCTTTAAAACCTTCTAATGAGCTTAATTCTTTTGTTAAAACATCTCCGTGTACTAACAGTATCGAGTTGATGGAGTTTTGCGTAGAATTAGCAGGCTTATTAACTGAGTGGATATTGAAATTAAACCATATCAGCTAGGTGGTCTTAGATTTCAAAATATCATTGCAGAAAAAGATTTTGTTCTTTCCACGAGATTTGGCAAATGAGCTTTATTGTGAGAAATTTTCTGTCGTTTCTGTGCACTTCAGAAATTTAGAATCTGTCAGAAAGTAATTGAGTTATGATACACATAAAAAATCGTTACTGATGAAAAAATTTTCTAAAAATTTAACAAGTATTTTAGTATATTTTTGGTTTTAAAAGACTAATGTGGAATGTGATGTATACTATTCTGTTTCACGGAGTTTGACAACAGCCTTCATCAAGACTTCACGCCACATCACGCTAAAAAAGTCATTTTCTTCTAAAGAAATATCTTAAAGCCTGGTTCACACAAGGTCGTTGAAGTCGCTGGAGTCGCTGAGGTCGCTGAAGCAAACGTCCCTAAAGACCCAAAAGACTGAATGTGAACGGTGAAAATAAACTCCCCAATGACCCTGATGGCATCAACGACTGAATTTTTGCCGTTCACATTCAGTATTTTGGGTCGTTTGTTCCAACGACCCCAGCAACTCCAGCGACTTCAGCGACTGCAACGACCTAATGTGAACCAGGCTTAATTCTTGTTCTAACAAACAACAGATCTTTACTATTTTCTTATAGGATTCTATGCGAAATAACTTTGATTTCGCCAAGTGACCATCGGTTTAAGTTATTTTCATTCCGTTTTCAACGAGAAGATTTGACTGAAGAAGATACAAACAGCATTGTTTTGTAAAGGAAGATGAACCAAAAGGCAATATCTATTTCAAAGAAGGTTTGAATCTCTAGGGACTGTCACTAAGATCTTCATTTGAAAGTCACGATCTACACACCACAGACTAGACTTACTACGTTGAGTCCTATAAGTCTAACTACAGACTACCTTGAATTTTTTTTTCTAAACTACAATGATAAAAAGGGAAGCATCAAAAATTGTGAGGACGATAATAATTGTAGAGCGAGATTGCAAATCGCTTTTAAAGCGTTGACCCTTTTCAGTGTCTTTCTTGCTGAAGAAAAACGAAATTTAATGAGCAGCAAACAACAAAACTTTTCATGCTTGCAGCCATTTTCGTTTCGTTACACAAACAGCCTCTTCATACAATGATAAAAACTCGACTTGATCGATATTTTTTTCAAGTACTTTACACAAATGGGGGAAGCTTCCATTCGAGAATAAGAGAAGACTTGACGCTGTTAGTGTTAAAGTATACCGTTTTTCTGCCTCTTTGGGTGCATGCTGAGGTGTTCTTGGGTAAATACTTTAAAAGTCAGCAGGAGAAACTTGTATATGCATCTCAAGTCCTCAGTCCTCGTACGAACTTCAAATTGTTTGTTGCCCCAAAACCTCACCTCCATCAGTACAAAGATCAAATACTTTCCTCAGTTTTGAAAAATGGCAGTTCACGTAGCATTTCCATTATCTCCTTCGTCACTACTACCGCACTTAATACAGTATACTCTATGCTCTTAAATTCTGAAAATTCTAATTAATTCTAAATAAAATTTTAGCTACTGAATCTGTCTAATTCCACTCTAAATTTGTGCAACGAGACCATTATCCGTGCTAACCTGTACAAAATCAGCTTACATTACTTGAAATAAATCGGCAAATTATTAAAATACCTGGATTTGGCAGCTAAGCAATGCTCATCCAAGCCACAAAATGTCTCCTCTCCGTTAACACCAGTCTCACAATTCCGATGATCCTCTACAATCCAACCTGCTTTATCTAAAGATGCATGTACCTTCTACAAGTCTCTCTTTGGAAGCGGTCTACTTATGTTGTGGTTGCATCTAAACATCTGAGCGCGTTTTCAAGGAAACTGGTTATCTTATTGTTCTGTTTATGTAAATACGAGGCTTTCCTACACGACAATAAGCGTACCTCGGAAAATGATAATAGAACAATCTTATCAGAAAGCATTTGAGGAAATCACGTCAGGTTTTGGATAGGAAATAGTTCGTAGCACGACATCATTTCTTGACTTGTACAACTCAACGGTACTTTTTTCTCTTACCACTATCCGGTAAATATTTCTTTTAAGATCGGATAGGGATGTTGGGATAATAGAAATGCTTTTCGCGGCTTTCTGCAGCGTTCGAATTCTGCAAAGGTTTTTAAATCGGTGAATTTTTAAACTTGAGCCAAATGTTGCCGGGGAAATGATGTGATAAGCCAAAGAGGAAATGCATTTTTTTAAAGTAGCCTTGATCTTTTTATTGTATATGAAAATAATCATCATTTCTATTTTGATAATTGATTCTTAAGATTGTAAGGCAGCGACTGGTTGATGACTGACTGAGTAGTCGATTTATTAATTGATGAAGTGATCGATTGAATGATTGATTGACTTAGTAATTGAATGAAACTATAAATTGATTGATTGATCAATCGATCGATTGTTTGGTTGAGTGAATGATTTGATTAAGTGATTGATTTATTCATTGATTGATCGATTGATCAATTATTTGACTGGTTGATTGGTTGAGTGACAGATTGAATGAATGATTGATTGATTTAGTAATTGAATGATCAATCTATAAATTGATTGATTGATTAATTGATTGAGCGATTGAGGGATTGATCGATCGATATATTGTTTGGTTGAGTGAGTGACTGATTGAATGAGTGATCAAGAGATTAATTGATTAATTGATTGATTGATTGATTGATTCATTCATTCATTCATCGACTAACTGCTCGATTTATTGGTTGATTAATCGATTGAGTGATTGATTGATTGTCCTCCTAATTCGGTGAATCAATGCTATATCTAATCAATCCAAAATTGATCAGATATATACGAAATATAGAAAAATTTTGTGACACAGCTAACTTTTGACCTATTGTTCCCTTAAGAAATTAATTGTACACGTAACAGATTTTCCTTTGCAAGACGAATGAGTAACGGATATGTAAGGCTAACGTCGGACGGACAGCTTTTGGAGCAAGTGTCTTGAGAAAGCGCTTGTATCCATGTCGTATATTTTGGTCCTAGTTTGGGGCGTTTGTTGTATTTGAAATATTAGGGTATATTTGAGTTAAGGCATATGCATATTTTGGAGTTAGATTATGTAAGGTCTATCAGTGCTTGTGAGAGACTGAGTAGTGCCTGTTTGTTTGTTTGTTATATTTATGAGGCTCTAATAGGAGATGAGCAACAGAATCACGTTAGTCTTGGAAATTGGAAATTGGAGATGTTACATAGAATGTAAGAATAGCAACGCCTAGTAACCACTTAAATTGCAACGGTGTACAGTTGTTAAGTTTATTTTAGCACTAGAATTATATCGATTCCCATTACGCCTTTGAAACATGTTAGATATTTAATCGGATTAAGATCTATAATCATCACAGGAATAATTAGAGCGGAAGAATCTTTCAATCTTGTTATCGAATAACAACTATTGTTCCTATTGCTAGAATGTCCCAGAAGATCATCTTTTGTTGCAATATCGTTATCTTCGATACATTGTAGAGCTATGCTTAGAATATTATTTGTTTATCTTTGACATTAGATTTGACACATTAAGATCGTGAACCGACCAATCATATCATTTGTTGTGAGAGTCGCGAAGCAACTATTGTTTGTATTTGATCATAAACAAGTTTATTTAGAGAGTATAGAGTGACATTGGTGGCAGTAATCAAGGTTCAATGGCAGGGACGCAAGTCACCTCGCCGAACCAATACAAAGTAATACACAGTATGATATATCTAGATATGTGAAACAGAATGTGAAAGGAATATATAAGAATGAATAAAATACGAAATTGGTTTTTGTCTTTACTGATGAATCACTGAAGAATATGTTATACCGCTTGGGAAAAAGCTCGTGCCATGCTGAAATATAAATCTTTGTACATAGGTGACAGGAACGGAAATGTTCAAATGACATTACATGACCGAAGTGGAAAGAGGCAACATATTTTACATTTGCTAGAGAAACGTAAATGCATTTTACAATTTCACTCATTCTTGACACTCACTTGTTGCAAAATAGCTAAAGGTCTGTTAAACCCCGACGCCTTTTTCTCCTCGCATTGACTCCAACGAGGCTAATGACGAATAAATCTACTGTACCTCTTTTGACATATTATTTTAATCAAAAAGTTCAACCGTACCTGTAAGAGCTTGGACTTTTCTGTTGTGTTCTATCACGGAGCAATCTGATTCTGAACAGGCTAGAAAAAATGAGAAATATAATAAGCAATAAAGCACAATTTTTCAACCAGCTTGTCTCCAAAAGCTCTTATATTACAGTTAGTTGTTCATTGTTTTGTTATGAGTTCCACTTTGCAACAGGGAAACAAGTGATTCAAGGTAAGAAATGTATTAAAAAACTACAACTAGGAGCTAACTTTTTTCAAGAGCCATTCTTATCTTAACAATCGAACGAGTCCCTGAGTTGGATTTCAGTTCGTAGACATTATATCCATCCTACTTATTACTGTAACCTTAATTCAACACAAATTAAAGAGGATGCTATTAGTCGGTTTGACTGCGAAGCATTTTGCAACTGGGCATATCAGATGCGGAGGAGCTCGCTCCATACGTCCAGTCCGTGACTGTACTTGCCGAAAGTCTCTTGGGAATTTCAGAGAGACTTGCCGCAAGTCCAGATCCTGGGTCACATTTGAAATTTCTCCAAAACAAAAAGGCCTCCTATGATGAGAATTTAGGATATACAGACTGAATTCTACTAAATTATGGCTCATGTTTTCCGGTTCGTGAACCTTTGGCAAGGTCTTGTCACCATAGTCACTAACTACAATCTCTTTTGTAGAAAGTTGTGACCCCTGAAAACCTCTGCAGTATTGGACATTAATTGATATCCTGGAATCAGTTAAGAAATGTCTTTTTTAAGGATATGCTCGTTCAGGTGTTGACAACAAAAAACGTTGGTTCAAGGCGATGAAAAATGTGCTTAGAGGTTTGAGGACGGCACGAAAAACCACAGCTATTTTGGTTGAAAGAAGGTATTGGCCGCAACAAAACAAAGAGGAAACAAAGCGAGGATGGCTCAGTAGTAGCGCGCATGACTACCAATCTGAAGGTTGTTGGTTCGAGTCCCCATCCTGTCAAACCTGCTACGTAACGTGAGGAGATTCGCAAACTCTGTAATTCCAGGCTAAAGGAATCACGAGGCGTGGCCACATCGAGTGGAAGTACGATCCACTGCTCAATAATAGCTTCTCGGTGTCCTAAAACCACCTTCGGATGCTAGGTAGAAATATAAAAAGAAGAGGAATTCCTCCTATTGGTGCAATGCATAAACAACAGCCATGTATACCTAAATGATAAAACTCTGTACCTTTCAAAATGCTAACCCAAACTTATATCAAAATTACCTAAAAAGACATCCCTAGTAAGTGAATATCGGAAGAAGTCCCTCTGGGGGGGGGGAGGGGTTAGCTTAGTATAAGTCTGTGATCCGACGTTTTGCAGAAGATGCGTGCAGATCGAACCGTTTTCATGTTACAAATGTCAGAGGATCAGAGGAGTGACTAAATATTAAGGAAGTCCAGGGGTTAATGGGACAATGTCGTGTCGTGACCAGAGGCAATTGTCATGTGACATAGCTCTAAAATCGTGCTCAGCATACATTTTGTATGTATCTGAATTTTTGAATGTTTTCTTTATGAGCCAGCCAGCGAATGGAAAGCACGTGGTTTCGTCCCTTTTATTCCCTGATTTCCTACTACCTGTTTTTAAGCTCTTTTACCGCAAGTCTGTTGTTAAGGAACAAGATAGAAAATACTCTAATTATTTTTTTTTTCTACAAGAACTTTTCTATGAGAACGCCAAACTGAGATTTAGCTTAAAGTTAAGCACATTCGAAGAACACCACAAGGCTGCAAAATGCAACTGCAAGCAAATTTTACCAAATGCATAGTAACAGAACAAAACAAAATTCGCAATTATGAACCGGATTTTTATATTCTAGCTTCAGCAATTCATTATTGAGGAGCACAATTAGGAACATAATTAAGAACGTCTTTAGATTGAAATCATCAAAGAAGCAGGAAGGCTCGAAGATTTACTAATAAAATCTGACGTTCTTATTGAGGTGTAAAAATAAAAACCTGGGGTTTATTGTTGCCTCTCTTTTCTTCTGTTAAACTTTTTGAACATCACACCCGAAGAAACTTTGAGACCAGGTAATATGGTCTCTGGGAACGAAGGAAATGCACTGACCTCAATATCCCCAAAAAGGATAGGGGTAAGGATTAACACCGTATTTCACCATCCATGTCCTAATTGGATTTTATATCTATTACACTATCAGGAAGAATGGGCTGTCCTAGATCATCGATTTTGATGTAAATGGTTGCCCTTTATAATGTCTCGTGATTCGTGAAATTTGTAACAAATTGGATAAGGGGCACTTAATATCTCCTGAATGGAAATTTTTGATGAACTCTAAATTTTTCGTTTACCATAACTACACACAGCAGAGCATTTTCGCCTTACTTAATAAGCTTGGTATTAAGAGGTTATTCCTCCTGTTGAAAGATTAATGAGTGTGGTTACAATATTGCGAGTTGTTATAATGTGCCTAGACTTACAACAGTCGTTGTAGTTTTGTTCCTCCACTCAGAGTCGTAGGAACCGGGGGGCACTGGGGGCACGCGCCCCCAAGATTTTGAAAAAAACAAAGAAGTGCCCTTTTTGCTTCAGGAAATGNATTAAGAGGTTATTCCTCCTGTTGAAAGATTAATGAGTGTGGTTACAATATTGCGAGTTGTTATAATGTGCCTAGACTTACAACAGTCGTTGTAGTTTTGTTCCTCCACTCAGAGTCGTAGGAACCGGGGGGCACTGGGGGCACGTGCCCCCAAGATTTTGAAATAAACAAAGAAGTGCCCTTTTTGCTTCAGGAAATGCCCTTTTAGCTTACTGAAAAAAGTGCCCTTGAAGTGTCGTGCCCCTCCAAGTTCAAGATGCTTCCTACGGCCCTGCCTCCGCTGAAAATGATCTGTAGAGCTACTAAAATGGTCCTAGTTTCTCTCTTAGCATCCACTGATATGCTTCAAGACTTATGATCTGAGTCCCTTGTTTCCCTGAGCTCTTTGACTTGATGATGTCGATATCATCAAGTCAAAGAACGCAGGGAAACAAGGGACGAAAGGTCGTAAGTCTAATATGCTTCTACAACTGAATGCAACAAGAACAACATCAGTTCAATCCAATAACAAGCGTGAAATGAGGGGCTCGTACCACTCTCCTTCACAGAGGCTGTATTACTGAAGGACCAAGGACGGACCGCACTGCGCATCCGTCCTCCGTTAATACAGCCTCTGCGAAGGAGAGTGGGCTCGTACAGTAAGGCTAATCTGTAATTTGAAAATATCAAAATTTCAAGTTTCGTTCTGATGACAGATGGCCAAAATTGTCATCTCGAAAACACAGATGCCAAAATGCTTTAAAACTTTGTTTTTGTGGGAATTGAACACGAAAAAATGGATGGTGGTACTGAGGAGGATGCTTGTTTGATCAAAGAATGAAAAATCTTGAACTATCATATAAATAATCCTTCTGCACATAGGCACAATAGTTTCGATAAATTTACTTCCAGCTTGGGGTGTGACAAATCTCTTCCGCATTTCTTTTGCAATTTTAGTTCGATGATAGAGCAATCAGGAAATGTTAAAATGTAGTTTCGATTGGGTTGGCCTTAGGAGGAGGAATATGAAGCACTGGTACACAATAGATAAAACTGCATAAAAAGATAGCCAGGAGGAGGCCTCCAGCAATATGACAGAAGCAATATATTATGCCTTGGGTAATGTGATTGTCATTTTGCCATTGTTTCCATTGTTAGTGAGTAAAATTCAATTGTTTACAGTTAACGATGTGATTGTGCACCAAAGTTCCTTTTTGTTGCAACATTTACGCAAAGGCAGCAACAGAGACGTTTTCGAAAGGTTTGCAACTAAAAAATGTGAAAGGAAGATGCTTGAAACTTTTTGCCCCAGACAGTGCAGCCTTGTAATCAAAAAGATTTATTTGATAAAAAGCAATTATTTGATAGGTTGTGTCTGATTGGCTGATTTAAAATGCAACTTCTTTCGATTGTTATCTAACGGTTCATGCTGAGAAAGTTGTCTGGCTAACAAGCTCTTCGTGGCTATCTTAACATTTTGCACCAATAGAGTAATTGAGCCTTCTTATGGAACTATTTTTAATTTGAACTGGCATCTTGATTTCGTTTTTGTATAAATTCCAGGGGTTTAGATCACCGTTCCATATACGCTCATTGCTCCTTGAAAAACATAACATCTCAAACCTTTCTTATTTTGCGAAGAAGATTATCTTTTAACATTATCGCCATGTTTCTGATGTTTCTTTTATAAGATTTCTTTTATGCAACAAAATCTAACAGATATTCATGAATGTTCCTATTAAATGAATCCCAAACTTAATCACAGTCTCGTGGAGGGCTTTCTATAGAAACACAGGCGCGCGGATATCGATCCCTTGCGAGGATTTAATTCTTACAAAGCGTTCGTCTTACTTCAGCTAAACATGTCGGCTAGATAAGAGGCTTTGTGATTGTTTCTGGATTGTAGCTACTGATCAGTTTAGAGAATAGATCACTAAGGCTAAGTCCTTGATCGAGAAGAAAACACCATTCAAACCATACGAATTTGTACAAGTTATTACGATGGCGTAATACATTAACCTGGGGTAGCGATAAACGCTGCGTGCGAAATGCGAAGGAATGCTTTATAGGCCTTAAGTGCCGACAATCGAGGAATAATTCATTTACGTGGTATGCTTGCTCCCCCCTTAATTAGCTGTGGTATCGATCGTAAAAATAAATTGATAGCCAAAAAATAATTGAAAACAGTCCACTGTCTGTAAGCACCCTTTTGGACCTGCGAATAGCTTTGGTCAATAGACTCTAAAGAAACTACACCTTTTCCTTATAAGGGTATGACCTTATAAGGGCTTTTCCTTCTAAGGGCATTGTTTCATCTTAATGGAAATCCGTTGTATTTGTACAAAACAGCCGCCCTACATTTTACTCAATTTTACATGGGACACTTAAATGCGATTTCTGGTGACTTGAGTGAGCAAAGTGTGCATGAGCTTGTGTCACAATTGTCCAAATGATAAAAATTCTTCTTTGTTCTTCATTAGTTATTCTTTTTTGTCTGATAAAATCATTTGAAGTGTTCCGAAAATCCAAACATCGGCATACCTATATAATACTACTGCCAGATTTTAAAAGATGCCCGAAAGGTACTTTTATTTGTGGCTCTTTTCTAGAGCTAATGATTACTGTTGTCGGGATAGAAGAGAGTTCTTATAACGACCTTCCTTTTTCCACTTGCTTTGGTGTCAGACCTTAAACTGAGAAACATAGGCTTCAAATCTTTAAAAAAGCTGGGTGTAGATGGCTATTAGATCACTTTTTGCATTGAATGGCTTGAATAGATATTTATGTAATTTACCTTTAGTTTCCAGTTGAAATTTTTGATACCTTGATTATTTTCAAAATTACAGCTTTTTTCTTTTTATGAGAAGAATTCATGGAACGTTGGGAGTAAAGTTAATACGATCGTGATTTCAAAATTAATGGAGGAAAAATGGTAGTATTTTACCACGAAAACCATTGTTCATGATGGTCAACAACATAGTGGTAAGCTGAACTCTGTCGCTCTTCTTGTTTACAATTTATAAATTTGATGACGTCACAATCTCAAATAAGTTGAAATGTAGAAAACATTGCAATTTTGAAAATAATCAAGATATTTAAAAGTCATTTAGTAGAATTTCAGTAAAATATATAAGGTTCTTTTCGCGCCATTCAATCCACAGAATGATGCAAGATAGCTATTAACACTACCTTTTCAAAGATTTCAAGCCTATGCTGAAGTGAGAGCAGTTGGTAGATTGATCCAATGCCCAACCACAACTCGAATGTTCTCATTGCTTCGAAGCAATCAGTTTTGCCAAATGCGGTCAGTTTTAATGTTTTATTCTTTTTATTTGGAACTATTTATTAAGAATCACAAAAGCGTAATTATCGAATCTCTCATAGGATAAGCTAAACAAAATCCTTTGTACAAAGGATACTTTTAATTCTTCCGCGCGTTTGATTATAAACAGTAGTATTTGTAGGAAATGAACATCTTTTTAAAATATCGCTATTTGGTCGCTCTTTAACTGTCACTCTTTAACGTTTGGTAAGCTTTTGCATTTGTGCTTAATGATCTGCCAGGGGGGGGGCGAGGGATGGCACTTGGCCAGGTTCTGGTTTTTCTTTGATTAATGGATAACTTAACTTAAATATAAACCAAATTGACAATATATCGTTGAATTGACAGGCGTTACATTCACAGATAGGACCATCCCATTATTTTACAGATTGGGCCATCCCAGCCCAAGCTTCAAACATACCATCATCATGATTATCATCATGATTTAAAATATTTATACAGATTAATAAAGTTTCAGTAGTTTCAGATTTAAATCTGGTTTTCAAATTGACCTGTTAAAACCGAAGTAAAGACATTTAATTTACAACAGTTTTCTAAGGTACAAAAGCCAGTAATTTCGATAAACTAAAAAAAATAGAATACAGTATGATGTAAAACGGTGCCTACCTATAAAAGGATACTTCAAAGTATGGCTAATAAGCAGATTTTTAGATCTTTAGTGTTTAGTGTATTGTATCTAGGAGAGGTGTGGCCACCTTTTTACAAGTACCGTAGTCATTGGAAGAAGAGAAGATTTAGCAGAGAGAGAGAAGGTCGCAACGATTTATAGAGTTCTTGAAGGACTGTAAGTTATAGGGAGGGGGAAGACTGAGTGAGCATGGGAGGTTGGTCCAGAAGAAAGAAGTTCTAGGAATGAAGGAACTTAAGTGTAAGACAATGCAACTTCTTGTTGTAGCTATAGAGTAAGGATGGTTTGTTAGTGAAGATCTGGTGGAACGCATAGATATCAATTGAACAAATCTCATATTTGCTATTTCCATATGGATTAGGCTTGGTTGAGTTACAGTCGATGTTGGGTAGCTCCTTGGATGATAGCAAGCGGAAACTGTTTATGTCATCTAAGGGGAAATTAGAAATCCAGAAAGATCTCTAAAAGATATGTAGCTTTGTGAGACTGGTTTTATTGGGGGTTTTATTATAGATCGAAGAGAAGAACTGTTCCTTGTAGACAGTGGAAATTCTAAGCAGACCAGCAAGCGTGAATTTCGTAAAGCAAGAGATTTGAAGAGATTCAGGTCTCCAGCATCACAAAGTGATTTGCGGTTGTAAAGACTAGATTTCAAAACTCTGAGTGCATCAATCATATCAATTGGCTGTGTTGAAGGTGCGAACTCTTTCTTGACGTTCTCCAAATTGCTTTTTCTCAAAGTTTACAAACAGAGTGAGCTAAACATTACGGTTGGATGTGTTGAGGGTGTGAAATCTATCCTCTAGGTTCTAAAACTCCATTGTTTTTCAAACCTGTATCTTTTGTTTTCAAAAATTCTTTATTGTTGATAGGATGCAAAATAGTTGTTTACAATAACATGTTGAATCTAAATTGAATGGAAGTTTACGCTTGAGTGACCTCGCTTCTCCAGTAGCCAGTACGATGCCGAGTACGATCGTTCAGAACGTTTTATGAGAAGGGCAAAACATATAGTGAGAAAGTCAAGCTTTCACTAGTGCAGTTAGGCCAAATCTTCATTTTTCTTTCGCAAGACTTAAAATAACAATGTTCTCGCAGTGATAAAAATAGTAAACTTTTTCTATGGTGTAAGAAATAAAAGAGGTTTACGACGGGGTAATTTCGCTAGTCTGTTCGTTAATCTTTGATCAATTGAAACAAGTTTCGAAAAAAATGGATTTTTGTAAACATAAGTCTTTTCTCTAAGCCTCTAAGTATAAATCTATAGTCTGTCTTGAAAATCTTACAAGTTAAAAAATATATGAATATACAGTTGGTCGTAAAGCGTTTATCATTCAGTGTTTATCAAATCTTAACAGAATGTTGCAGAGAACGGAGCCTCATGCCCTGTCTGCAAGAGGAGATATAATTTTCTTACTTAGTTCTCACAGACAAACAATTTTGAGAATAAACAACAATTTTGTCTGTAAAAAACAATTTTGAGATGGATTTTGGATAGTTTTGAATAAATTTTCGAAGCTGGCATTTCTCTCCCGATTTTGACAAGTTGTACTGTTTAGCATGATATATTTCATCCGTCTTATCACATGAAATCACATTTGCTATGTTCTTTATAACTTACAGTTTGATCTAACAAGCTGTCTCAACAATTACAATATCTTAAGTGAAAGTAGAGCTACTTTCAATGCCGTTAAAGTATCTTTGTAGCAACGAGTGATAGCTATGATCGAACAATTTCAGAATTTGTCTTTGATCTAAATTGTGTAAAATTCATTTGCAATGACTTGAAAATTCTATGTACTGTAATAGGTTTCTCAAACATATCAATTTGTTGGGGGAAGTTTTCTTGGATAGCTAGCTAATCTAGGGAATAGATAGTCTGAACAATTGAAATTGTTTTGGAATAGTAGCATATGGAATATTCCCCAGATATTTTAGGCGCTTGAAATACAGTTAGGCAAATTTTAATGGAACTCCCTGAGATGACGGCAGTTCGGGCGAAAGTCAACACTAGAAATTATTTGCTGGCTATTGTTGCGATTTTTAGGTTGGATAATCTACAGAGGATAAACATTTGCTTTTAGTTAAAACATCAGCAGGCAAATGATTGAAGTTCTAAAATTCAAAGAAATGCATTTTGTTTACTCGGTGACAGGAATTTAAGGGGCCCTTGTCAATGCAATTCTTCTCTCTTGAAAGTTCACAACACTTCAATGTTTTGGCATTAGCTTAAAATAGTCTATCATATCCTTTTAGTTATTGTTCATTTAATTAATATCAAAACAACAAACTTGACGCGGAATAGGCTCAGAAATGTAAGCTTATGTTCAAGCAAAATATAGATTCAGAGATTTTCTGCTTAGTCCGAACTTAAGAACAGATAAACTCGCTCCTGGCCGAGACATCTTAACTACCTGTCAGACTTATATTACGGCTTAATTGTTCTACTTAAGATTCTTAAAAACTCAGAAAATCTTTTCTACACAGGTAGACACGTGTATGCTCTTAAAATCTCTTAAATCTAGCGACTATTTTTCGTCAATGAAGGCTGAAGATATCACACTTCTTATCTCAAAATTTTTGGTCGAATATCAAATTATGTTTGCTTCGTAAATCTTTGCTTGAACATTCTTGATAGCTCACACAATATTTTCTTCGTAAAAAGGCAAGTCTATGCTTTTCAAAGTAGCTAGTATTTAGGGACTAAGTTTCGTCAGTCAAGACTGAAAATATCGCAACTTAAATCTCAAAAAGTGTTAATCGAATCTCAAGATTTCTAGTCGAATTTAATGCTCTGTTTGCTTTGTAAAGTTTGCTTAGTGATTCCTAAACATCCAGAAAACCATTTCTACGTAGGGAGGGACGTCTAGGCTCTACAAAATCTCTGAGAAGTGGCGACTAATTTTGTTAATGAAAGCAGAAACTAACACACCTTGCATTTGACAAAATATTAGTCGAAACTGAGTATCTTTGATCGAATGACAAATTTAGTTTTGCATTGTAAAGCTTTGCTTGCTTTTTTCTGGCACAATATTGATAATATAAGGGTATAAAGGTATAAACCAAGTTATGCATTGCAAGAAGGAATATAAAAAATAAAAAATTGTTTAGAAATTATCAGGAAACAAATTTTTAACAAAGTGGCAGACGCTGAGCTTCAAGGCGACTATAACATTTAGAATTGGTTTTCCAGATCTCTATAGTTGATCGACAAATTTCCAAATGGTAAAGCAGACAAATGATGAATTAGAGCTACCAGGCTATCAGTAATTGTATTTTTTCAAGGTGTTAGTATGCAGGAGCTGAATTTTATAAATAACATCAAAATTTTCAGTTAAATTTCAAGCTGACAAACGAGAAGGAACTGAAAATCACATCCCCAAGAGACTATCAGGAATCTTGTTTCCGTACGCGAACATCAATACTATTATGTTATAGATCCGTATCATAATTTTGTTTACGTTTCGAGATTAATTCGCTACCACACACCATTGGAATGTTATCATAGAGTTCGATACAAACAAATCAACAATTGGCGAAACATATCGCTGTTTCGTCCCTGTTTTGTCCGTATCTTCCTGTAACTGCGCCGTTTCGTTAGCAAATATATAGGTTGTATAGCTTACGCTATTATAATAGAGCATCAGGTTTTGATGAGATCGCTTAATTTGACTCAGAGGACCTTCTCGCTTCAGTGTCTGTCCTGCGTCGAAACGGCCTGCTCGAAACCTGGCTATCCAAAGTATTACTGATCATGATCCCCTAATTCCTTTAATGACAGACTCAGAAAGTTTGGATTTCATTAAGCCTGCGATTATACAAGAATCCTGTAAGCTCCCATTTAATAGCGCTTAAAAGTTGAGAAGGGTAAAAGCGTTTAAGCCTACCAGTGGGTTGTATCCTTAAATCTTCGCTTCGCAATCCGTTTCTTCAAAAACTTCTCCAAGCAGGCTCGCACACCAAAACATCTCCGCTTCTAACATCCAGCATCTAATGATCTTACATCGAGAGTAAATATTTTTAAGTAGGAAAAAGTCGTTAGAGTTCTAATTTAAATCTATATTTCAGTTGAACGTAGCCAGTAAATCAGTAAACTCACTGCTAGAGCAAGAGGTTCGCCAATTCACACGGAAAACAAAAAACATAAGCAGCTTACCAAGATATGTTCTATTTGCAAGGAGCCAAGTTTGAGCTTGAACGGCTTCAATCTCATAAATAGAAAGGGGGTCAAAGGTAAAGCGTTTTATACAAGCCTCGTCTTCACATCTGTTTCACTCTTCGTTCGCCATTGGTTTGTCGGCATAGACACTCAAAGGCATAATAGAAACGGATGAAGCGATGAACAATCCTATTACACATCGTGCAATGAGCACTCGAAAAAACCCATCATTTACAAAACAATAGAAATCAATTAACATCACAAAAGAAATCGATCACACTCATTGTGCTGTCTTCATTGTTCGCTAGGGGCTTGCTCGAGCTTCGTATCTGTCACGCGCTCCCGTCCGAATGCGACCTTATGTTAGGTTAGATGTAGAGGCAAAGCGAATTCCCGTGTTCTCGAACACTGCGGAAAAATGATCAGTGGCCGTGCACCGGTTTTTCTCTCAGAATTATGCGATTTCAAAAACATTCCGTCATTGATATAACCTAAGCCTTCTTAGTAAAATCTAACAATAAGTACGTTTTCTGTGTGAACAAAGGGGTTTTTATTGTGGAAATCGTACCGCATGTATTTCAACTTGAACGAAGCTTTGCACGATTAACAGGACCTTTATCATTGCAGCTAGAGCCCTATAAATGCAATTTAGTTCGAGACCCTTATTCCAATCCAAAAAGAACCCCGCTTTTTGCTTTCATTGTGCTCCGATTTAAGTTCAAATTCGACATTTGCGTGTATTTGTAAATTCGGCTTTTTTAGCTACCGATAACTATAATTGATGGCAATAAGATGTTTTGCATCTTAGACCTTTCGTAACTTTACAGAGATTATTGGTGTGCTTAGAAGACCCGCAACTCATGTACAAAATCGTGAAAAGCACAAGTTTCCAAACAGTTTATCATTATTTAAGTTAAAACTTGGGGTATTGTAAGCATGCGGATATTTTAATAGGGTGGGGCCAGGGCCGTAGGAAGCATCTTAAACTTGGAGGGGCACGACACTTCAAGGGCACTTTTTTCAATAAGCTCAAGGGGCATTTCCTGAAGCAAAAAGGGCACTTTTTTGTTTATTTCAAAATCTTGGGGGGGGCACGTGCCCCCAGTGCCCCCCCGGTTCCTACGTCTCTGGGTGGGGCTTTAATACTGGTTGCCTGTTTCCTATTATTGCTTGAGGGACATTTCTATTGATAGAAGTATCCAATAATCTAAGTATGAATCCATGAAACTGGAAAGCAAGAGTATCCAACGAGTATCATTCTTTTGAACTGAACATAAATGTGTCATAAGGGTGTAAGTAGGCTGCTTTAGCAGCAACATTCGGACATATTTGAAAATCCTGATGGTTCGGTGTTTTTAGAGCATCCCATTTTTCCAGCCTTTCCCTCAGAAAAAGGCGCTAGAACACTCAAAGATTCCTTGACAATTTTTGCATTCTTGCATTTCCATCGGCTATGAATATGCTCACACTCTTTCGTCCTGCAAAGTTTATCATAACGCATTGTTGGGTGGCGGGTGGCAGGTATTTCAACTGAGTGGGCTAAAAGTCTGACCGCCCGTTTCTTCTATACTCTTAAGGGAGGGATTGATGGAGATCCGTAAGTTCGTATGCAAAATGTTATTCAGCAAGTAAATCTGACATTTCTAGAGACTCTTCTTTCCTTAATAGTAAGGTAAAAATTTATAACACGGTGGGTGTAACATGTATTTATACTAGATAGAGCAACAGGGCCTGGAAAAAAGTTTTCCAGGGATTGGTAAAGGAAACTTTCGTAAAAATTCCTTATTTGTGAAAAAGAGTTCAATGCAGGATGAAACCGTCTCAAGCACTTTTAAACCTGCGCACAGTCTTCAGCTGTAGTCAAAGCTAAGTTAAAATATGCGGTAGATCAAAGGAAGCCTGGGGGCCGATTTAATTACACTTATAAAAATAAAAATGCACCCTTTATCGAGGTTCTTATATCATGATACAAATATCTCAGCGACAGAGATTTATTTGTATGTAGGGTTTTAAATTTGCCGTGAATGCGCTGTCAAAATCAGTTATACATTATTTGGCGATAATCTGAAAATTTTCTATTCAAGTGTGTTAAACTGTTTTTCACTTAAAGTGGCCTTTGCAACCGGCATGCTTTGTGAATACATCCTTTTGTGTTCTCTTTGTTGTCGCCATTTTAATGGTCCACTAACATTGCCGACAACAAAAAGATGGCACGCGCAAGGCATGCCGGTTGCAAAGGCCCCTTTAAATCGATATACTTGGTTCTGTTTTTCATAACGGTTTTCAATTGTTTACGCTTTGCTTGAAAAGAAATCTTCTGATAGGATATGATCTATATATAACGAGGTGGTACAAGAAGGGGGAGCACCTTATACAGGCACAATATCTGATGTTTGATCGTCAGTTTTTGATTAGTTAAATGTAAATAAGAAATTTGTTTAGCTCCTTTCATATAATTTTCAATGAAGCGAAAGTGAAATATCAATCAAGTCTACTTGGTAATAGAAAGAGAGCTCTGTGTCTTCAATAGTGTAACTTATAGCATAGATTACACACAAATTCATTGGTCAACGATTTTACTCAATTTCTGTGCTTGCAATAAATTATTTTTGTTTCAAAATTTCCTCCTCGACAGAAACGCAAAAATTGGCCCAATTCCCTTGATCAACTTTCCAAATTTGTGACTTTAGGGGTTGAGATAGTATCTTGGAAGTTCATCATTCCTATCATCTCTTGAATAAGATATAGTATCAATATTTCATAATGTTGTTAATGAAATATGTCACTACAATGTTGTCATTCTTTATTCTAAAGCATAGTGAAGAGAATTCTTTTCATGATGTCCAAGCATCTCTTTATGGAGTTCTACTATTGTTCAATGCACTTTCCTATGATATCAAGTTTTCTTTTCCAAGGAGGTTTCCCGAGGTTTCCCGAGGTTTCCTGTGTCCAGAGCCAGACTATATGCGAGTAGAAAGCAAACTTTCCGAATTTTTTCTTTTTTCATTTGAGCAGCAATTCTCTGTTGGAGACTGAATTTCTATTTACAACCTCAGCATACGTTTATAGGATCCAGCAACAATTAGTTATTCTTCGAGAGATGCAACGAGAACCACATTTAGATTTTCCCATTGCAAAAGAACAATAATTTACACGACCTATTTTGCTACTCAAGGAAATGCTAACAGAAAAAAAGATAGCTTGGTATCAATTACAAGAGAGATGGAAAAGCAAGAAATTCTGATCTTAATGTTCTTATAAGCTTTTGTTTCTTTTTGAAAGACAATGTGTTTGTGTTTAGTCGAGTAACATTGAGATTGAAAAGAATTATCGTCTCTAGGGACACCTGTTTCAAAGATAGAAATTATATCATACATAAGATGCATTTCATTCAGGATTCTAGCCATAATTGTCCTTAAATTCTTTGGGCATCATTTTTGAGATGGAAGAAGAAACTTTACGAGGCAAGGACATCAATCAATCCAGGAATAATCCCAGAAGACGATAATTTGTGAGTTTCTTTTAGGAATTAGTTTGTTGTGACCAGAGATTCTTGGACTTGCTAGCTTCAAAGTGAGCAGCGCTTTATCTAACCTCAAACTAGGCACTAAAAGAAGACAGTATTCATGAAAACGTTTTTGTGAAAATGTCTCACGCTTGACAAGCCAGTTCATGTGAAAGTCCATTAAAAATGTTACGGCTTTCAGCAACATTAGATTTTACTATACGAGAGATTTGTTGTAAAGTAGATGTTGTGATCATTGGCAAATTGTAAGGTATTTTGCGTGTGGCTGATTATGAGCTCAACATTCTAATTTGCATATCTTCATAAGACAAGGAAATATGTTTCTTGAACAGTATTGGTTTTAACTGTATTTACTAAGGTCTACTGGGGGTAAAATGGATAAGACTGGTAAGTAGAATGTGAAGAAGTTTCTTGAACCAAGCGTTTGAATTCACTGATCAGCAAGTCATGCTTTGTAATGCAGACAATCACTAGGAAGATATGAAATTTTAAAATCGCTCTCTTATTGGCCAACTTCAAATAACTGCTGAGTAAGGCTAACATTCTGCAAGTTTAGGAAATATTTCTTTTTTACGAGATCGTCAAGGAACTTTAATTGTAAGGAAATGCATTTTTACCTTTCAGCACCCCCACAAAGCTAAGACCTTCTCGTCGAGTTTCTACAAAAATTGGTTGCTGCATTAGATTATGAATTGCCGAGACTTCCTATGCTATTAGACCACACCGTATGATACAGCAAGCTTTAGCTCTATTACTCTGCGCTAACAAAACTCTAAAAGTGCCGTAACGGTTTAGAATGGATAATGCATTCAAATTATATTAAAATCAAACAATCTCAGTAAAAGCCTAAAAATTGAATTGATTTTCAATTATCTTCAATTTAGGAAGGCTATTCTTAAAGAACGCCGGTCAACCAGCATCCTTTGCGGTCACGCTTTGCAGAGAATGGTGTCATATTAAAATGGCCGCCGCAGTCGAAAGGCAACAAGCGAAGCGCGCAAAGGATGCTGGTTGATTGGCGTTCTTTAAAATTAACGGTACTCTCTATTGATAGAGTCTATCTTATTTTCAATTTTGATATTTTTGGTAAATTTGTTAAAGGTTCAAAGGAAGTGAAAGGCTTGTAAATGTGCATTTAACTGACCAAATTTTAAAGTTATTTGCGGAATAGCTGCTAAATCCAGTAACATTTTAATGCCACTGGCATAATGAGATTACTAGTTCTATCAAAATATTCTCAATGCACGACTAATACCCAAATTAAGTTTCCTTCAAAAGTTGATGAGATATAAAAAAAAGGCTAGCAAAAGGACTTATATCATTCTTATTATATTTTCTTCTCGAAGAGCCTCCATCGGCCAAGTAGCAGTAAAAAAGGGCAGACCACCAGAGCTACTGTTATCTCGCCTGAAGAGCTACACATTCTCATACGAAAGCTTACGAGATAGGTTGTGGTATCTTTTCCAGGTGTCAGCCATGGGATTCGAACATAGACCTTTCTGTGCAGGAATAAAAAATACTAGCCATTGGACCATCTACCACTTACAACAGTTAAAAACTAGCCAACCATTTTGCCACTAACACCTCAACGCAAACTGAATTCTGTCCCACAATAGATGTCACGCGAAAATATCGCGAATAAAAACTATCAAAATGATTTGCAAGAGTAATTTTGCTCTATCGCAGATCTCCCCTGACATCTAATATAAGACAGACTTTAGTGTTAATTGAAGACGCTTTCACAGAGGTCTTGCATGGTGTGTTACACATGTACCTAATGTAGCAAAAAGGTCAGTTTATCAGGAAGATGATGATTTAGATGAATAACTAATGTAGACTATACTGTTTCAGGTAAAACTATATAGAACTAAGCTATCTTACATACAATGCTATTTTTTTCGACACCCCTTGAGACTGACTTAGTAGCATATTATGTGACTCCAAGCAAGCTCTACAAAAATGATTCCACAATATTCAGTCTAAATACAGTCAGTCTCCGAATATAAGAAACGGACATATGAGAAATTGCAGCCGACCAGTATAGGAAGTATTTTCTCTTTTATAATGAATTTTTTATTAAACATATAAGAAATCAACCAGCCTCATTTGAAGATCTTTGCTGATACATAAGAAAACTAGACAGCCTGATTTAAAAATTGAATTTCTTATAGGCAGGGACGAGGGATATACGGTAGCCATCAAAGCCTTAGTCTGATTTCGTAAATTCCAGCTTACTTTGATATCGTTAACATATTCATAAACATAACTCAATACCAACCTCAAGCGTTAATAGAAAGTCGTCTCTGTTTCCTTCTATCCAGTTGATCCAGTGAAGTTAGGCGCGGCTGTAGAATAGTTCTCATCCTTTAACTCTATTATATATCTATCGTTTGTTTGAACAATGTTATATTTTCCCAGATTAAGAATTAAGACACAGTTTCATTAGGATCTTTTTGTCTTGCTCATTTCACCATTATTCAAAACCACTATATCATTTCACCTCATTCATTAATTTGAATTATATACTGTATCTTCTTCTGTTGATATTTATTTAAGATTAATCTTGTATTTTTTTCTCAACATCAAAGAGCATGCTTTTATAATCTAGTGACGTCAAAATCTTTCCCACAGTTAGGACATCACTAATCAAAGTCGTATGCATCAAAAATTCTATTTATAGATACTCGAAATGATAGGTAAAGCAACACTGAAAGGTGGTAGTTGGCCTATCTCATTTGTCTTCTCTGCAGAGGCTGTGGGTCCGAGTCCCATGGCTGCCACCTCTAGTCCTATACGTTCTCTACCCCCAAGGTGGGAACTCTCCAATATCCATGGAAGGTATGTGTACGGAGTTGCTCTATTCAGTAGCCCGAAATAACTCCACCCCGTTTTGAGAACCCAAAGACAAACCTTTTTCGCTTTGTCTTTAAGACTCACCAAAGTACTAAGTTCTCTGGATGTTGCATGTCATTTTATATAAAAAATAATGCTTGGCAGCTTTAGCTGCACAGAAAATGCAAGGCGAAAGTGTACACCCCCAAAAATACTGCGAAACCTCTTGACCCCTTGACCCCTACAATTTACTATGACGTCTCAATAATGAGACGAGAGAATTATTTTCTTGGTTCGTGCAGTTTTACGAAGTTGATAACGATACCCTCTGATAAATCAATTTGTCCCAAAGCCTGGCCCCCTTTCCTGGGCTAGTGCCACCTATGACTTGGTCCTCAGTAGATACAGCAAAAGACAGCGTAAAATTATATAGTTTCATTGCGAGCATTCCGACAAATTCTAGGGCTTTTAACAGTTTCGTCTGCCTCTCTGTACAATTATACAAGCTTAGCCAGCCATAGGATGTTCAATGACGGTTTTTCCTACATCAGCTGTTTTCCCATAAAAATTCTCAATAATGAATTAAAGCTTAGGTTAAGAAAGTCTGTGAATTTTTTGGTTACTGCCAGGCTGAAGGAACTAATCCGAGTAAATAACTGAAGACAGAATAAAGAAACCCAGGTGACATATGAAGCAACCCATTTATTTGGAAAACTTTCCTCGATGAGTCATTTCTTATTCCCTAGACCTTCCCGCTTGGCACTTGTAGCGTGTTTCCATAGCCTCTGCGGAGAAGCTTTATTGGATCATGGGCTTCAGAACTTTGAACAAGATAGTGTAAATGGCTGTTACATCTATCTTTGCATTGAATGGCTTGAAAATAACTTTCGGTGATTTAGTATAATTCTACCGTTGACATTTTTGATATCTTGATTATTTTCATAATTACAGTGATTCCAATATTTCAACATGTTTGAGATTGTGACGTCATCAAATTGCTAAATCGTAACCCAGACGAGCGATAGACTTCTGCTTACCACTGTATTATAGCTCTTCATAAACCATGGTGTTCTTGAAAATTGTATCTTTTTCTTCCCATGTATTTTGAAATTACGATGGTTTTAGTCTTTTTCTTCAAAATTTCCTCTTATCTCTATAAAGTAAAAACACCGTAATTTGGAAAATAATCAAAATATGAAAAAAGCCATGGCTAGAGTTACAGTAGATTACCTGAAGATACTCTCAAGCCAGTCAATCCAAATAAAGATATAATAGCCATTGAAGGTGAAGGTGAAGTTGCGTTTTTTAGCGCCAAGCGCTGGGATCCCAGAAGTAGAGAAGACCTAATCGAGTCCACGACCCCTTGTCATGACGCTCAAATGGTGGGGCTCTACCTGGGATCAAACCCTGTCCGCCTGACTGTTCTGGCTGCAAAGTCAGAGGATTACACCACTGTGCCACAATACCTTCATTTATACTATCTTTTCCAAAGAAGGGAAGAAGGAAGCCTATTCTGTGAAAGGCGTAGCAGGCAGGGAGCTGGGGGGCCACAGTCCCCCAATGTTGGAAAAATTTACAAAATTCGGCCATATTCGGGCAAAAGTCCGCCTTAAGTCGGGCAAAATTTTCGTAGACAATTGACTTTTTATGGGGCAGCCTCCACAGATTTTATCATCCCGTACGCTTATGTTTCTATTTATTGGAGCAAAAAGCTTCAGCATGGACTAACGACAACACGAATTCACAAGTTTTGCTTTTCTCGTCTTAACCCTCGTGCTGAGACTTGAATAGGGTGGTGAACTGCTCATCGTCGGTAGCAGGGCTCCTCGAGCAGACAATTTTGAATGGATAGCATACATCTCAAATCTTTACTGGTTGCCAAGGGAAACGCCAAATCATCCAATTCCACACTAATCAACCAATGTTATCGCCGAATACCGATAACATGACGAAAAATAAGCTTAACGAGGAAGTGTTTCGAGTACCGTCACGAAAATCAAAATGGACAATAATTCGTGAACATACATGATTGTTTCACCATACATTGATTCTAGCGGCCCCTCACCACACTTGTTTTTGTCGCTGGGCTTAAAATTTGTCAGGGACCGACGTATCGTCGACTTTCATCCCTTCGAAAATTGTCCCATGTTCGAACATATTTTGAGAACGCTACAAGTAAGATATAATTCCAATGTTTTAACGTGAGATTTTTGAATTATATTAAAGAGTAAGACAAAACTGCTGTTTTTGTATGAGTTTAAAATCCTTGACGAATCATAACTTAGGCCTAGACTATTTGCTAAATGCTACCACTGAAAGAAACGGGCCTACTTTCATCTACAGTAGAATCTCAGTCATCGGTTTCAAATCGTTTTCTTTGCTACTGAGGCAGTGGACCTATCACCAATCAGCTCAAGAAAAACCGCACTTCTTTCCACCGCTTCTTCATCATTAAGTTTGACAAAATTTGATGAATTCCACAGTCTCTGCATTTTGTACTCCAAGTTTTGCTGTTGCAAACAGCCAAGAAGAATTTCTCAAAACAAAAATTTGTCTGGGACTCAGGTCTCTGATGTAACAAAACGATTTTGATACCTTTGAGGATAGATTGTGGTCCCATTGCACGCACCTCTGAGAATACAAAACAGAGAACACAAAAGGTTCAAGTCTCTGATATGAGAAAGCGATTTGATATCTTTGAGAATATATTTCACATATTCAGAGTAACCAACCATGGCGGGGTTTTGTTTTCCGTTTAGTTTGCTATGGTAGGGTTTCTCTTTCTACTCTAGCTATAGATTTTATACAGTCATCGTAGTTTCACATCTTGATGAACTGACAATAGGTTCAACTACAACTCATGAATCAAGCTAAATTTAGTTAAAAAATTGGCCAGAAATTGGTGAATTTTGCTGAACCTCGCTTCTGATACCGAGGGCCGAGGACTAGGCCATATCAACACCATTCCAAAACCACCGATACTAAAACGCTTCAAATTAGTATTTTATTGAGATAACAGAGAAACAAAACCTACTAATGCCATGATAAGTACTTCTTCTACGAATTACATCAAGATTCCTTCATTTTGACACTGAAAACTTGCTTTTTAAAGCCAAAATTATCATTTGATTTCACCAGAGCAAATCGCAGCTTCATTCGGCATTAGATGGAGGAGGCTAAAGGGAGGCTACATTTGAGATCATCCTGGGATCGAGGTTGATATATTGGTGTCCTATTGGTCACTTTAGAATACTGCAATCTGATTGGTCAAGCACGTGTTCTGACCGTCAGTCAATTCAATTCAATTTCGAGTGCTGTCACTCAAATTCAATAAATGAAGCGGAAACTGGGACTGGGAGGTAGTCGGTCTCAGACGTTGCTGTGGAGCAGCTGGAACTTGTATATGTCCCTTCAACTTGTTTGAGTGTTTGAGACCTTGTTTTTGTAAATTTCGACTTTCTTGTAGCATAAGGTAGCAACTACTTGTCTGATCTACTCAAATAAGGTCTTAAACCCTACGCTGAAGCATTTCCTATACAACAGTATCAAAAACGGGACAATTCAAATCATTGCTCCTCCATTGCAACAGCACAAACAGAGGAAAATCCTTTTTGACACTCTGTATATAGAATGACACAACGTTTTGAAGTTCCCGTTTTTGTTCTACCTTTACTTATTCATTGTTCATTCGATCGGATTCTTTAAGTACCTTGAAAATTAGACTTATTACGCTAGTCCTTGTTTTTGCTCCATTCCCTGTAATGATACGCTACAATACCCATTCCACTAACAATTCAATTCAATGGGGCAGAAAGTCGATTCATGTTACCAATCTACTTGAAATAAACAATATGTTACCATCATTAAAAACTAGGCATGAACAAATTTCTACGGCAGATTTACAGGAAAATACCCTCAGTTCCTTTCAAGCCTTTCAATTCAAAGAAAAATGTAATAAAATTTTACACCCACCTTTTTAAACATTTGAAAGATTTGTGTCCTATGCTGGCAAGGGATCATTTTTCTGCCGGAATTATTGCCCATACCAAGGGTGTCAGGATACCTATAATGTAATTAATAAATGTTTATTTACCTTGTTTTGATTGTTGTTGTCTTCTTTGTTTTGTCTCTTCCTGCCTTGGTTAATGAGCAATATTTCAACCGAACTTGGCCTAAACTGGGCCTAACCACTTTTTCGAATCTATCTCCCTTGTATCCCTGTGTGTATATGCGCCTTCGCAGAAGAAAAGGTTTAGCTTGCGGTTTAAAACCTTTTCTTCTGCGAAGGCGCACATACGCACAAGAATAGAAGGGAGTTAGATTCGAAAAAGCGGTTAGGCCCAGTTTAGGCCCAGTTTAGGCCAAGGTCGGTTGAAATGTTGCTCATAAACCAAGGCAGGAAGAGACAAAACAAAGAAGACAACAACAATCAAAACAAGGTAGATAAACATTTATCAATTACATTATAGGTGTCCTGACACCCTTGCCCATACCTACCTAAGAAAAAAGCTCTCCTAAGCACAATTTTAGAAAAAATATTCATACATAATTGATGAGAAGAAGATACTTAGAACACTGAGGCAAGCGTAGACATAATCCGATCTGATAACACTCCATCTGAGCGTTTCCAAAGTTATTTAAGGAAGATCTTTCTCTAAACCTAAGCTGAGCCTTTACAGCCGCGATGCTAAGCTTTTTATGTAAGAAATAAGCTATTTAATTTCTGTTTAAACCTTTAAAACTGAACAAGCTATGAAAAGGTTAAGAGCAAGCTAGTGTTTGACTATGTACATGTACTACGATATAGTGGTTATTAACCCTATTCTAACCGGGTAAATTTTTTTCCATTTTCTACCGGGGGGGGGGCGTTTTTCGCCCCCCCTAATTATCTCCGCAACTATCACAGCTATGACAATGAAACTTGCACTGTATCATAATTGAACAAAGGAGAATCCAAAAATAGCATTAATTAGTTTGTAGTCACGTGATTGGTTGCTAGGCAACCAAAAACAATGCAAATTTTGACGAAATCGAGCTATTAGCATAAAAAGGTCTATGTTTACTAAATAACAACGTAGAATCACGATAAAACTATCCAAATACCTGCTTGACATCCTTACTTTGCAGTTTCATGTAGTTTTATATCAATATTTTTGGTTCCTAATTAATTAACTAATTAATTATTGACAGTAAGAGTCAATGCAAAATTGTTAGCGCAATAATGATGCTTAAACACCATCAATTTCGCATTTACTTGGTGAAATCAGACGTCTTCATCAATATTTGAGTTCATTTCATGATTTTTCATGCAAAAATTACCAATTAATTAGAAATATGACGTCATAAAGATTGATGACGTCATACAATTTAAAAATTGCTGATGTCAGCAAATATAGATAAATTATATATCAAATGAAAGTACTCATCGAGACGAATCGAATGGTATATATATTGATAAGATTGGAGAGCAATTAAAGAAATTAGAGCCATTTTAGTGATTTTCTTTGTGACCTGCCTCCAAATAAGGGCATCTGGTGGTCACATGGTTAAATAATAGGCATTGAAAATTTAATTTTTTAATTGCCAATTAAATTTCAATAAAAGTCAAGAAGTTTCAGCGTTATAGCTATCATCGTTTAGGAGCTATTAAAATAAGTTTGGTAGGGGGGGCGAAAAACGCCCCCCCCGGTTAGAATAGGGTTAAGGCTATGGTCGCGCTGCATACAATCTTGAACAATAGCAATTCTGGCTGAGAAAGCAAGAACAATAGGCACTACAGATTTTTGTCATTTTTACATCGCTTTCAACTGCTCTTCACAAAATAAAAGCTACGGAAGGGAGATAAAGATTTTCGAAAAATAATTCAAGAATTTGTTCTCTGTACTTAGTTACATTTCAATTCATTTCATTTCAATTATTTATACAGGGTACAGTTATCAGTTGTTATATTCAAAATTGTGTTACATACTTTGTCAAAGGGGCTAAGGATTATTGCAAGATTTGTAGGAATGGCAAAGGCCTAGATTTGGAGGAATCGCAAAGGCCTAGATTGAAACAGCGTTGTTGGAGTGGAACATTGAGGCCAATGTAAGTCTTTGATTCTGAAATTTAGTCAGTAATCTGAGCTACATCAGATATTTCCCGCAGACACTTGGCCTTCACAGCTAGCGCGTGGCTGATTCACCAAGTTTGGTCAACATCTCTTGAGGCATTAATCTGTTACGTTCTTGCTATTCTGTGTATTGAGACACATTTGTCATCTAGAGTAATGCTAGCCTCGACACGCTTTTCATGGCCACAACGTGAGCAAGGTCACTACTTTCAGTCAGTTCAACCCGGTTCCCACTGGACCCCTCTTCGTTGTTTGAGTACCTTCCTGTGGCATTCGATTTGTGACAAGTTTGTTTTCATCTGGGTGATTACAATGATCAACAAAGAAAATTTAGAATTGGTTTTGATCACTGAGAGGAGTTATTGCGTTGATAATTTTCAGCGGGAACAAGGCTTTGTAAATAATGTTTCTCTCCTCTCCTCTCTTCTCTTCTTCTAACTCTTGATATTCTGAAAGGAAAAGGGGAGTTTTCTGGAGTAATATTTACTTTTTTTATTTAGCAGCCAAACGATACGTTCATCTACGTAGAAGAAATATCACTGAATCCAATATGCAGAATGTGAATGAGAAAACAAAGGACAAATTAGTTTTGCATCAAGGAAATGATCTTCTGCTACCAGAAATTTCATTAAAAACCTAGATTTTCGTGTATTCTAATCGACTCGAAAAAGATTTCAAATCAGCCTTTAATTGCCACTCTTTTAAATCCCCTAATCGCTTCAGGACATCGACAGGTGGATCTCCTGCTTCAATAAAACCTGGTGCCTAGAGAGCAGCAATAACGATAGCTTATCGTGGCGATAACGCGAAAAGCACTAGCTTGCTTCTGAGCGTCAGTCACGATAATGGCCGACTATATTCACAATAGAGTCAACGAAGACTGACAAAAATCAAACTAAAAAGTTCCATGGTGATATTTTCGCAAGATTTACTTCTCGTCTCGTTGCACAATAATAATTTACTAGTGCTACAGCTAATTTCTGTTATGATACCCTTCTTTCTTAATTGGTTATGTGACAAGGGGAGACCTCTATACGAGCTTTTCGTTAATGCTCCAAGATCGAACCTCGACCTTCCAAAACATCTAATTTAACAACTGGTTTAGAAACAATGGAGTTTATTTTGATAAGGATGTGCTAAATATCAGTTTACTGAAAATGAATACAGTTAATTGATAGATTGCAAACTGTCTAGGTTTGATGTAGTGACAAGAGTACAGCACACATCAAAATCTTCACCAACAGTGATTTTCTCACACTTAAACGATTACATATCCTATCCAATCCACATGCATTAATATTGTGGTTTGATGCTCGTAAATTTAACCACCATGCACGCGTTCCTTGGCTCAGTTACCGCGTGATGCACTTGAGAATTTAAGAGATCACAGGTGACGTGCATTTGCAAGACATGTGGGCCTTGAGGGTTTTTATTGGGCGTGATTTACTGGGCATGATTAACTGGGAGAATCATAATTTAGCTGCTAGATGATACTCTGTATCTAATCCTTCCTAATTTTTAACTGAAATTGATATCGTTAGTAGTGAAAATTAGTGTCTAAATAAGACTGTGTATCGAAAAGTTTCAACTGTAGCAGTTGTGTCTTATTAGCACTTTTCACACTAGAAGATTAACAAGTCGCCTAGACCGACCAATAAAATCGTCTGATAGTTATTCGTCTAATGTGAATTTCGTGGCGGATTTTCGACGACTTTTCTGTGTAGGAAAACGAATCATCTTCGTAAAATTATCTGTGGAGGCGAACATATAGACGGACAAAGTCAGACGACTTGTAAGTCAGCAAATCTGTCCGTCCCATTTATACACCAGACATCAGATTGTCCATTCAGACGGTTTGTTCGCCTCCTAGCGGGAAAAAGGCTATTCTTGTCCGCTCTGTTGTATTTGATGGTAGTTTGAGTTTTATGTTAAAATTAGTCTTTAGAATCATTATGTTTCAACCGGATGTTTCAATCTATATCTTAAAATTTATTTCTTATAGTCACAAGAGACATACATGTATTTGTTTCTTATAGTATAAAGCTAACCCGCTCAAGACCCAAAAATGTTTTGAAAAAGTAGCATATCGTGATACTTTCAATGCTCTATCTTTGCATTTGTGGCGAATATAGCATTAAATTAGTTATAAATGGATCATAAAAGATGGCAAGTAAAGAGTCGCCAATTCTCTTTAATTTCCAGCTAATGGAATCACGAGGTATGGTCACATCAAGAAGAAAGACCAGGACACTCCTTCAATAAGCTTTGCTTATTGACAGAGCATGGAGCATGTGGACAGAGCCTTGTAGGGCATTATAATTTAAAAAGTTTTTAGCGTAGCGATAATGCTTCACAAAAACTGTTTGACTGCATCCCCTTCTCCCACAGTCAATTCTGACTGGTGTGACCACAGCGTGACTGGATGTGAGTAAATCTGTATTGGAAACATTGCATAGAATCACAACATTGACTGAGGGGGGAGGGGGTGCAGCCTCACAATTTTCAGACTATCCTTCACAAAAATTGTGAGACTGCATCCCCTTCCCCCTCAGTCAATGTTGTTTGGTGTGATTATTGTGTGACTGGATGTATATTTGTGTTGGAAACATTGCTTAGAATCACAACATAGACTGAGGGGGGGAGGGGATGTTACAGGGGCAAGAAAAAAGGATTTTTCTACAGTAAAGACATGGAGTAATAAAATTTCCGGATGTATATGCTGGTCTCAACAAGTTTTGTGAAGGATTGGAGGTAACAACTTTGGGAGCAGGTGTGCTATGTTGGATAGAAATAGCCAGAATTTTGTACTGTTCTTTTCTTTAAAGATCCTAATTTTTTAGTTAACAATAACCACTGTTTTCTACAAGTTTGATGAAAATTTTGGTTGAATGCATTCAATTTTGCCAAATGTTGGCATTTTTGAAAATTATTGGAGGGTATAACAACCCCCACGAAAATATACCCTCCGGTTCTAGTTAGGAAGAAGCCAGCTGCTCAAGTTCCCCCTACATTATTCTCCTTGCCCCCAACAGTTTTGTTCTTCTCTGTTTTTATTTATCAAAATTTTTGAAAGCTGTACCCCATAGGAAAAGCCGGTGGCGTCAGAGCAGCTTCAGGTCATCCGTGAGGTTTGTTACTTATTAAACATAGCAAATCCCTAGTTACTCCGACCTCAAAATTATACTTGTTTTGCATGTTCGCTAAAAGCAGCGCCATCTTATCTTCTAAAATTGTCTTGCGGTAATCGGTGATCCCATAAGCTGCGCGGTCTGCTCAATGTATGTGAAGTTTCAATTAAGTCCAGTTGGGCTGTTTTTCACATCTCTCTTTGTCGAGCCTCTAATTGGTTAACCTCCTTACCAGGAGCATGGCTTGAATATGGTAAATAAGTTGCAACAGGACTACGACCCAAGCCTATTTAGCTGAATCCGTTTTCAATTGTAGCCGACAGAACTGCCACTGCGTAATGCGAAAGCCTAAACGCGTGAATACTGAGGTCATTTTCCAGATCGAGGTGTCACGTGACATCGGATCTTTTTTGTTGTCAAGAAAACCTAAAAACTCTAATACATGATATCTTGCTTCTCGCCATCCATTACAGGGAAGGAATCAGGTAATCTAACTCATTTACGAATTGCATTTAAAGTGGTGTCGCCCATTACGGTGCATCGCCCATTATAGAGCTATAGGAAGAGAAATGAATTTTAGGGAACTGGCCATTGGTATTCTCCTAGGGCTGAGGTAGGGCTGAGGTTGCTGTTGTTCAACATCATGCGCCTATGTTGGTCTGACATCCAACGTGAAACATGCCTCAGTATTTACCAGTAAAAATCGTTTATGTGTAGCTTTTTGTAATTATATATTTAATTGTAATTCAGTTGCATGTTCTTTATGAAATGGCCATGGGGTAGTAATTGTCTTTTGCTCCCTGTGGTATCGTCCCTGTAGTGTTGTATCGTTGTATAGTAGGTTGTATAGTAGGTTGATGTATTGTCTCATTTTAGATGAATATATAAAAAAAAAATCAGTAATCTAATTGAAATTGCGCGGAAAGATATTAGCTGTAGTTGGTTTTGTCATAATTTGTCACTAATCAAAATTCATAGCAATTGGCCCTGTACGAATTGCATTTACAATAATACGTGGCTACATTTTCGAAAGGAAATACCTAGAGAAAGGGTTAGTGAACGTCGCTATCAGGATGAATGTAATTGAGATTGACAAATTGCGCTAACATGATCCCAAGTTGGCCAAATTCATAACATCAATTCACATTTAGCGATTGTCGTCAATGGTAGCATAGGTTTCAAATCTATAAAAAAAGTGTAAATGGCTACAAATTCTTGAATTGCTTGGGAGGAACTTCAGGTACCTTGCTGTAATTTGACCGTTGACTTTTTTGATATCTTGATTATTTTCAAAATTATCGCCTTTTTTCTTTTAAAAGCTAAGTTTTGAGAAATGAAACTCATAGTTAGTTCAAAACGAATGGAGAAATGATGGTAGAATTAAAAAAAAAAAAACGATTGCTTATGAAGGTTTTGATACTTTGGTAGCCAGATCTCTTTTCAGGTTTAAAATCTATAAATTTGATGACGTCACAATTGTCAAGAAGTTGAAATTTTGACTCTAATTTTGAAGCGCTGTAATTTTGAAAATAATCAATATATCAAAAAAGTGAACAGCCAAATTACAGCAAAGAAACTGAAGATGCTTGCCATTCAATGTCATTCAATGTCATTCAATGTCATTCAATGTCATTCAATGCCATTCAATGACATTCAATGACATTCAATGTCATTCGATGCCATTCAATGCAAAGAAAGGGGTGCAGCCATTTACAATTTCCTTTTTTAAAGATATGAAACGTATGCTGTCTATGTTATCGTATGTTATCTTATGTTATCTTATGTTATAAACGTATGTTATCTACAGCAAGTCAGAAAACTAGCAAACGACTCTTCAAGAAATCTCTCAAGGTTTCCCAGGGATGTTTAAATATCCCACTATGAATAAGTCAGTAGAGGTCTTAAGAAGCTCGTACCTAGTCAGTTGGTAAGAATAACTGCCCTTGAAAAGCGGCCTCTGTGTACGGTTTCTCATGCACAAAAGACTTACATAATTCCATTAAAACTAGATTTGTACTGACATAAGCGCTTTAAGAAGGCTTTATCGATTTGAGCTGCAAGCATAGGCCGAAAGTGTGCAAACAATAGGCCGTAATTCTGCATTTGGGCTTGTTTTATGCCGTTTAAGTCTAGACGGCTGAATTTTTATTCCATTTCCTTCTTGCAAAAATCGCCTAACTTTCTAATTAGGCCAGAATTGCATAGGAGAGAGATTGGCGGGAACTTTGATTGTGAAATCGGTTTTGTTGTGACTGATGTTGGAATTTTTTTTAGGATGTTGCAGCCATGACAGCAGAAATCTCACCTTCATATTTGAACACGGATATGAGGCCCCGTCCACACTAAAATTTGTCTCAAATTAGGTGTCACATGAAAAAGCCCGCGAATAAAAACAATTGAAGAGTTTTGCATGAGTAATTTTGCGTTATCGCAAATCTCACGTGACATCTAATGTGAGACAGAGTTTGATATCGTTCTCGAGCGTTTT
Source organism: Aurelia aurita (assembly GCA_004194415.1). Classification (NCBI taxonomy): domain Eukaryota; kingdom Metazoa; phylum Cnidaria; class Scyphozoa; order Semaeostomeae; family Ulmaridae; genus Aurelia; species Aurelia aurita. Next base: position 2,560,220 of record REGM01000023.1, on the reverse strand, counting down.
CATATGTCTCCATTTTCGACTGTGTCAAAAAGCATCGAACAATCTGCACCCACCATCCACATTAGACTTTTAGCCGAACGCATCACAACATTTGCATCCACAATGCACCGTTTTCAATCGTTTCTGTTTCCTTCCCAGCGTCCTGTAATCTTCGCTTTTGTTCTCATTTCATGTCTTACGTCATCGTTTTCGAACGTCTCCGTTGCGTTCCGTCCAGCACGGTTGGTATGCGTTTTCAAATGTTCCACGTTAAAAAGCATTTTCAGATGTTTTCAGATGTATGCTCTACAAAATGATGCGTTTTCGATCGTTTTAGTGTGGATGCAAGAGTGAAAACAGATACAAGCGTGTGCATGCGTTTTCACACGCATTGGTAAAGAGCCATTTGTCCAGCGCATTCAACGGGAGAAACAGACAGAACTCTTATTAGAGAAAGGGGTGAAATGTTGTATAGCGAAACACAGCCCCCAAGGCAAATATTCTCAACAGCAGCACATTTGAAGCTATTGGTTGCGTGAAGGAACAGACAGTACTTTCATTAGAGAAACGGGCTACAGCCCCTGCGGCAAATATTCTCCACGGCACATTTGAAGTCATTGGTTGCGTGGCACCTCGTGCTGCGCTATTCTCGTCATTGCCTTTTCAAGACCTCGTTTTGATGCTACCGATTTGTACACTAAGATTTATTTTTGTTTTCATCATTAGAAACGTTATCCCTTAATTGTGAATTAACTAAGGTAATCATTGCCGCTTCTGATCTCATCGGAGAAATATTTTGATTTTCATACAAACTATGTCTTTAATACAACAATTTGACGAATGGCTGCCATCATGGAAATTTTTCCAAATTTCATCGTACAAAACTGTCGACTCAAAATCCAGATCAAGATCCAGCACTCAAAATATAGTTTACATGGTGTCCCATAAAGTTGTGCCCCGTTTATGTGGCTGCTGTGGAGAAGCTGTAACTTCAATTGTCCCGTTTCTTTACACATTTGCATTAGGATAGGCTTCAGCTTGAAGTTTCTGATCTCGTTTGAGTCAATCTAACAAGTGGTTGCTGATTGATGACACAACAAAGACAAAATAAGTGATTGCTTCAGAAACAGCAGCTTCCTTTGTTCTCAAGAGTTAATATTGTTTTTTATCAATAGGACAAGACCATTAACATTTTTACGAATGTAGAGGAGATTTGAATACAACTCTGGAACCATTTCTTTCAAAATTTACTTGATTTTGACCATGCTGGAGAACAAAAGAAATGCTGTTTCGAAGCAACCACTTAGTTTCCCTTTCCTGTGCCATAAATCAACAACCACTGGTCAGATTGACTCACGCAAGGTCTCTTACCCTGAAAATAATTAAGATATCAAAAATCGCCACAACAGAATTATAGCAAAAAAGCTCAAGTTTCCTGCAAGCGATTCAACCCAAAAGAAGATACAATAACCATTCGCACAATCCATTTTTAAGTATTTGACACCTGTGCTAGATAAAGGAAAAACATTTTCTTCTAATTGTTAATTGAAAGCATTCCTCCTTTTTTAAAGGGCTATAAGTTTAGTTCTTTTCCTTTTTCTTTCATTGCGGGGCCAAACTGTAGAACAGCTTAGAAAGAGAATGGCACCTTCCATAAAAATCTTCAAACAACTCGGTAGTTGTTCGTACAACAGTTTTTTCCTCCGCGTGTCCCGATGCCCGTAAAGGTTGTTGTTGTTGTGCCTGGTTTTCCTTGTATCCCTGTGTTCTGATTTGAGTGACTGAACAACAACCTTCACGGGCATAGGGACACAGGTAGGAAAAGACTGTTGTACGAACAACTACCGCGTTTCTTAACGCCCATGCAGACACTATCTAAAGGAGTGTAAGTATGATTTCATTCTCCTCCTACTTTTTTATGGCTGTAGACTTTGTATAATTATTCTAAATTAGACTTTTCTACTTNTCGTACAACAGTTTTTTCCTCCGCGTGTCCCGATGCCCGTAAAGGTTGTTGTTGTTGTGCCTGGTTTTCCTTGTATCCCTGTGTTCTGATTTGAGTGACTGAACAACAACCTTCACGGGCATAGGGACACAGGTAGGAAAAGACTGTTGTACGAACAACTACCGCGTTTCTTAACGCCCATGCAGACACTATCTAAAGGAGTGTAAGTATGATTTCATTCTCCTCCTACTTTTTTATGGCTGTAGACTTTGTATAATTATTTTAAATTAGACTTTTCTACTTCTTATGTTCTTAACTGAACTATTTTCTTTGCTTTTTGTAACAGCTCAGTCTGAAAAATATCTATATAAAAATATTGACCTGTATAGATATTTCAAAATTGAATAAAAATAAACATGAAACACCACGTATGTTAAATATCCAGAATAGACCTTCTTGCTTTGCCAGATTTGTTGTTTGGAACGAGTGGCTCAATCTGGTAAATCTTCATTACTTGAAGTCTAAAACATTTAGATTGATCATTACTAGTCTAAACAACTGAGATTGAATTGGTTCCCCACCATCTGAAAGTAAGAATCTGTAACATGGTAAAGTTATCTTGTAACTTGGAGCGAGAATTGCTCTAGTTGAAGTCAAACATTTTGATCTGAAATCGTGAATGATATATGATTATGCATTTGAGATATTTTAAATTCTCGAAGTTCAATCAAGAATAGCAAAAGCCAAAGGAAAGAGCCTTTTGGCACTTAATAAAAGAGGCTTTTGTTTTCAAAACAATTAGTCAAGCCAACAATCAAAACTAGCCACTGAGGTTACATGTAAAACATGGAGTGTGGAATGATGGAATCGAATGGAACAAATGATTTCGTAATGCATTTCTTCTGTTCGGGATTTCAATTATTTGTTAAGAATAAAGGTACTTTCAGAATTTTATTTGTTAAGATTACAATTTGCGATTTCAATGAGCAATTGTTTTCAATGAATGCATTTTGCAATGTACAAATTGATTTCGGTTTGTCGATCTAAATTCAATATCTGCATCTTGATCAGATTGCATGAAAGAATTTTCGTGTAGACATTTTGATTTCAAACTGGCATGCTGCCCTGAAGATGGGGCCTTGATAAACAACTTAATTCAAGATAAACAGAAAAGAGCCTGAATGACTTTATAACTGAAACAGTTTCAAATCTCTTGGTTTAATCAAGGAAAATAAAGCACAAGAAAAGAGCCTGTAGGACTTTATGATTGAAACGGTTTCAAATCTCTTTGTTTATTCAAGGATAGTAAAAGCCCAATGACGGAGCCTTGTAGGACTTTATAATTTTATCTAATAATATTCTTTATAATCAAAAGCCTAAAGAAGGAAAGTTATAGGATCTAAAGAAATTTATTTAAATCTTATTGTTCAATAGACAAATTCAGCTGACGCTGTTTACACCCACTTCAGAACACGTGATTGTTCTCTTTTGGAACCTTTCTTTTCATACGAGTTAAGAAATTTGTACCATGAAAAGTGTGATGCGGTTAACTGTATCAACAGATAAAGAGATGATTTAATCAAAGTTGGTTTGCAAAAGTATCGTTGAACATCTATTGGGATCGGAAACTTTCCGTCTACGTTGTAGGCTTAAAAAGAGACAACGAGAATACATTAGGCCTTTTTCAAACGTTTCGATTATATCGTTATCAATNGTTGTTCGTACAACAGTTTTTTCCTCCCCGTGTCCCTATGCCCGTGAAGGTTGTTGTTGTTGTGCCTGGTTTTCCTTGTATCCCTGTGTTCTGATTTGAGTGACTGAACAACAACCTTCACGGGCATAGGGACACAGGTAGGAAAAGACTGTTGTACGAACAACTACCGCATTTCTTAACGCCCATGCAGACACTATCTAAAGGAGTGTAAGTATGATTTCATTCTCCTCCTACTTTTTTATGGATGTGGAATTTTTATAATTATTGTAAACTAGACTTTTCAACTTCTTATGTTCTTAATTGAATTATTTTCTTTGCTTTTTGTAACAGGTCAGTCTTAAAATATTTATATAAAACTATTGACCTGTATAGATATTTCAAAATTGAATAAAAATAAACATGAAATACTACGTATGTTAAATATCCAGAATAGACCTTCTTACTTTGCCAGATTTGATGTTTCGAACGAGTGGCTCAATCTGGTAAATCTTCGTTACTTAAAGTCTAAACAACTGAGATTGAATTGGTTCCCCACCATCTGAAAGTAAGAATCTGTAACATGGTAAAGTTATCTTGTAACTTGGAGCGAGAATTGCTCTAGTTGAAGTCAAACATTTTGATCTGAAATCGTGAATGATATATGATTATGCATTTGAGATATTTTAAATTCTCGAAGTTCAATCAAGAATAGCAAAAGCCAAAGGAAAGAGCCTTATAGCACTTTATAATTGAATCAGAGATGTGATTGAAAATATGAAGAACTGCTGTCAAAAAGAAGAAGCCAGATTTGACATGAGATGTTCTGGATTCTATGGCCTATTTCTTTAGGTTGGATAGCTTGGAGGAAATTTTAGCTACTTTGTTTTACAGTTTACAGTTTGAACTGGATAGGAAATAGCAGTCTTGACTTTCTTCTGAAGATTATTTATAATTGTCCAATCAAGGAAAGTAAAAGCACAAAAAAGAGCCTGAATGACTTTATAACTGAAACCGTTTCAAATCTCTTGGTTTAATCAAGGAAAATAAAGCACAAGAAAAGAGCTTGTAGGACTTTATGATTGAAACGGTTTAAAATCTCTTTGTTTATTCAAGGATAGTAAAAGCCCAATGACGGAGCCTTGTAGGACTTTATAATTTTATCTAATAATATTCTTTATAATCAAAAGCCTAAAGAAGGAAAGTTATAGGATCTAAAGAAATTTCTTCAAATCTTATTGTTCAATAGACAAATTCAGCTGACGCTGTTTACACCCACTTCAGATCACGTGATTGTTCTCTTTTGGAACCTTTCTTTTCATACCAGTTAAGAAATTTGTACCATGAAAAGTGTGATGCGGTTAACTGTATCAACAGATAAAGAGATGATTTCCCAAGCTTATGGTCACTTGACCTGAGGTGGGTACAAACAACGTTAGCTGAATTTGTCTATCAGGAATAGTAAAAGACTAAGAAAAGAGGCTTGAAGGACTTCACAAATGAAACACTTTTTTACTTTTCTTTATTTGGAAAATTAAAGCTGAATTTGTCTATTGAACATTTAGATTTAAAGAAATTTCTTTAGACCCTATAACTTTCCTTCTTTAAGCTTTTGATTATAAAGAATATCATTAGATAAAATTATAAAGTCCTACAGGGCTCCTTCATTGGGCTTTTACTATCCTTGAATAAACAAAGAGATTTGAAACGGTTCAGTTATAAAGTCATTCAGGCTCTTTTCTTGTGCTTTTACTTCCTTGATTGGACAATTATAAAGAATCTTCAGAAGAAAGTCAAGACTGCTATTTCCCATCCAGTTCAAACTGTAAACTGTAAAACAAAGTAGCTGAGTGCTGTATGACGTCACAATTGGAAGGCTTTCAAAGGGTGATTTACGAAATAATTAATCAAAGTTGGTTTGCAAAAGTATCGTTGAACATCTATGGGGATCGGAAACTTTCCGTCTACGTTGTAGGCTTAAAAAGAGACAACGAGAATACATTGGGCTTTTTCAAACGTTTCGAATATATAGTTATCAAATTCTTTTTTGANTAGGATCTAAAGAAATTTATTTAAATTTTATTGTTCAATAGACAAATTCAGCTGACGCTGTTTACACCCACTTCAGAACACGTGATTGTTCTCTTTTGGAACCTTTCTTTTCATACGAGTTAAGAAATTTGTACCATGAAAAGTGTGATGCGGTTAACTGTATCAACAGATAAAGAGATGATTTAATCAAAGTTGGTTTGCAAAAGTATCGTTGAACATCTATTGGGATCGGAAACTTTCCGTCTACGTTGTAGGCTTAAAAAGAGACAACGAGAATACATTAGGCCTTTTTCAAACGTTTCGATTATATCGTTATCAATATCTGTTTTAAGACATGTTTAAATTGTGAAGGCTAAACTGTACAGAATTGTCAAAAAGAGCATATTACATTAAATTCCTATTTTCAACAAAACCTGCGGAATCGCGCAGAAAATATTTGCAGATTTCATTTAACCAAAAGCCTCAAATCGTCTTAGATTTGTCGCGACGTTGTTTCATAGCAATTCATTTCAACACATAACGGTTGTTAAATAATCTAATTAATTATATCTTGAAAGCTGTATCTTTCCGTATTGAATCAATGCAAATAAAAGTTTACTTAGTTCTTTGTTATAACTTGCTTTCGTTACTATTTATTTTCGCAATATTTAATTGTTTTGAAACTTTGTATATAATTTTAGCTGCCTTGTCATGTTTGAGATATCTTTCCTTATCGAATCTATGTAAATAGAACTTTGCTTAATTCTTTACTATAAATTTTTTTCTTTGCTAGTTATAATCGTCATATTTAATTATTTTGGAACTATCTTTATAATTTTAGTTGCCTTTCTACGCTTGAAAGAACTTTCCATATCAAATGAATGTAGATAGAAATATAAATAGAAATTTTCGACCTTTCAACCAACCGAAAATTTATCGTCCGAAATTTTTTGTGGTCCGAAATACTGGGGGAGTAAAAAGACATGTACCATTTGGAAATCACCAAATTTGATTATGTCCCGATCTGTAAATTGTCTTTTTGTGTAGTTTTGACAAAAACCAAACAAATTTAATAGCTGAAAGTTATTTTGTTCTTACGGGAGATAAGCTCTTACGGGAGATATGAGATCACATTACAGCATGAAAAACCATATTTAGAGCAACAGCACAGGGTGAGTCAGCAAAATGTTTAAACATTTGACAGCAGGTAGCTTTTACACCATTGATCAGATTTATATAAACTGATAATATCTGTGTGGCTAATATATCGACTTAGATAAGAAAATTTAGTTTCTCAAAATCTGTCTTGTCGTTCTCAGATTAAAAGTAATTTTACAAGAATGCTACATGTCAACATCCTTCAAAACAGCTCTAAAGTCATTGATTAAATTTGCTAGCAATTTAGTCCCACAGCTATCATAATCAAATACTATCTTTCTGCCTTTTCGCTCGATCATTTCCAAGGTATATAGAAAGGCTGCTGGATAATTGTATACACTTGCGAATGTCATTCAACCTTCTGTTGTCTATTTTCTTTTATCATGAGGCTGGATCGCTAGCAAACTTGATCAAAGATTGTAGGCCTGTTTTGAAGGATTTTGCGAAGAAGAGTTTTTATAAAATCACTTGTAATTTGATACGACGATACGACCAATTTTGACAAACTAAATTTTCTTATTTAAGTTGATATGCTAGCTACACAGGTATTATCAGTTTATAGGAATCTGATTAGGGGTTTAAGAGGTACAGGCTTTCAAACGCCATTACATTTTTTGACTCAGCCGGTGTATTATTAAACATGGCATTTTTAGCGAGAAATCTATAATTTGCAATTTTGTATGAATGTTCGAATCCTACATAAAATAAGAGCTATGAGGAGCAACATCCATCATTCAAAAATAACAATTTCTATTATGTAAAGATTTGAAAGATTGCAAATTTGCTATAATGGGTAGGGTGCGCAAAAAACTATCCAGTTTTGACAGGCCACATAAATGGTACACAAAGCCGATTTTGACCATTGATGATTTAAAGGGAATCGACATAGTTAAAAGCTGGCCAGGGCCAAGTTAGAAATATAGTCTATTGTATTTGATACTGTTGGCACGTGCCATTTCATTGTGTAGCTGAAGAAACAATGGGTGCGTGGGCGTTTTCGTAGCCTATTTATAGCGACCACTCAATATAGCTATGTCTATTCCCTTTAATCTTTAGTCAATATCCCAAATAATACTTGGCGATACTTTGTTTATTTTTTGGCGGCCTATTTTCTGAATAATAAGCGATGCACTGAAAATCATTGGGTAAAACAAGGCAAAATCGATCGCTAAATCCCAGTCAAATTTCGTAAAGAGGGCACTTGAAAGGACAAAGAGGAAACACTAAAAATTGAAATATATTTATTTGTTTATTTTAACTAGTGTATCCATCGATTTTGATTAGTATATAGTAGACTAGATTATTTACTTCATCGATGTAAAATAAAGATACAGCAACAACAACAACAACACTACTATTTATCAACACAAAGACATTATTGAAGTTTCCCAGACTAAGAATCTTCACCACAAAATCGAAAAAATTTCCGAGTATACTTTGGGATTTCGGCTCGAGATTAAATCATCAATGTGCAGAATCGACTTAGTGCACGACTTCTCGAGGCCTGTTAAAAGTGGGTAGTTTTTTGGCGCACCCGTATATATACAGTAATGCACAGGGACGTAGCCAACGGGGGAGGTGGATGTAACGACTTTGTATTTCGGTTTCTTAATTCTAGGCCAAATTCTTATTGTTAAATTTTCTTGTAGATAGGGCCGTAGGAAGCATCTTAAACTTGGAGGGGCACGACACTTCAAGGGCACTTTTTTCATTAAGCTAATCGGGCATTTCCTCAAACAAAAAAGGGATTTTTCTCTTTTATTGCAAAATCTTGGGGGGGGGCACGTGCCCCAGTGTCCCCCGGTTCCTACGTCTCTGCTTGTAGAGTTTCATTATTTTCATAAAATTAGTTCACAGCAAGTTTACATGAGAAAATATGCCCTCAACGGCACACTACCTTTAATCCAGGTATGAACAAAGCGACATCAGTATAGAGTTTCTAGCCAAGACTGAACAGTCATGAGGAGTAATCTTTAGTGGCGTCTTTCAGCTCCTTGCTAGACACCTGTGGAATTCCAAATTTTTTATTTTCGAGGTCATTTGCACCACCTGTGTCAATGATTAGCATATGTATTATCTTAATTACTGTATCATATAACTGCTGATCACAATATTCATAAATAATGTAACTTGACCTACGTGAAGGAGATTTTCTTCCTTTATGGAAATAGATTTCTTTTATGAAAGACAATGGGTATGAGTTACACTAGATTAGCTACGTCACGAGATCCTGCGAGAGAATTCTATCATGAATTTTCTTCTTCGCGATGTTGGAAAAGGAAAAGGGGCTGCCCGATTTGCCGATATCTCCGATTGTTTTGCGGGTATCTCCGGAGGATATGACGTTATCAAATTTCTAAATCGTCAACCAGAAGATTGAAAGGCTTGTGTTTGATACCATATTGTAGAAATTCATATACTATGGTTTTCTTGAAAATTGTTCCACTGTCCTCATAATTTTAGAAATTACGATGGTTTTAATTTTCTTCAAGACTGTTCTCAGATTCTTAAAAAAAGAAGAAAAACTCTCTAATTTCGAAAATATTCAAGATTACAGAAAATCCAACAGTAGAATTACAGCAAAGTAGCTTAAGTTTCTTTCAAGTCATTCAGTCCAAAGAACGAAGTAATAGCCATTTACACTAGCCTTTTGAAGATTTGAGGCCTAAGCATTCTTGACATCATTTAGCGTATGAATAAATTACAAATGCACTAGAGAAGAACTTGGACGACCACCTTCAAAAAGTAGAATGTCTGTAAAATCTTACTGTAAATTCAGGGTGCTGCCATTCCTCCAAATGTTGCGATAATCATTGTCTCCCAAGAAAGCATGTATGCAAGTATTGGGAACAGGTTTGTCGAGAAATTTTTCGAAAATCTTCATTTCCTTTCCATAGCTTTTTAATTTGCGAAGAGTTGCGAAAACCATCAAAATCTGCGCTTCTATTGTTCTCCCTATTGCTATCTCAGCTGGAAGCTCTATTTTTCAAGATTCAGCACCAATGCTCATTTCAATTGTTTACCAACAAAAGAGCTCAATCTTTGATTGACGCTACTATCGGACCAGCCAATCAAAATTAGTTGTTAATGTAGCACAAGCGAGATTTTGCACCTAATAGAAATCCAGCTTTATTGTAGCGTAGGTTCCAAGGGTGGGCATGTTGCAGCGAGGACAGTGGTCCCATGTATGTCCACATAACCCGTTTATTTCTCCCATACGATGTTAATGTCTGTCCCTAAAATCAGGTATATTTTGAACTCTTTTCAACAATATCATTTTGCAATTAACTTGGACTGTTCATTCTCTTGGATGTTGGTTAATATTTGTCCCCAAAATTGGGTTTTTATCGGAGTTTTATAAAAATGTATGTCGCCAAAACCAGTCATTTTAAGATCGCAATTTGTACTGGTACGCTGAAAAATGGGTTGGTGAAATCATTTTTCCAAGACATACATAGGAGGGACATAGGACCACCAAAAAACAGCATATTCCCACCCTTGAGGTTCATATAAAGTCCACATATTTTACCTACACGACTGAATTATCTCAATTTTGTTCATTTCATCCTGGGTAAGTCAAAAACTGTGCTAGTAATCCAGCCTGATGATAGTAGAAAATAGAAGAAGAAAGACTGAATGACAGTCCCAAGAGTATACGATTATGCAGTTGTTGTACCCAGCTAAATGTTTTGAGGAACAGGATAGACGGATAGAGTTTGATTTTGATAGCTGTGGGGCTAAATTGGTTAGCAAGCCTGATAAAGGATTTTAAGCCTGTTTTGAAGGATATGGAGATGAGACATTTTTACAAAATTGCTTACAATTTGAGAACGATGCGACCAATTTTTGCTGAACGGGAGACAAGTTGTATTCACAGGAGCATAGTGTTCAAATCTTTAAAAAGGTGGTGTAAGATTTTATTACTTTTACTTTGAATTGAATGGCTTGAAATAAACTTTAGCTACTTTGATGTAATTCTACCAGGGAACTGTTTTGATATCTTGATTACTTTCAAAATGGTGGCGTTTTTCTTTTTATTTAAAGAATTCATGGAAAGTTTCCAAAACAATCAAAATCATCATACATCCCAAATTATTAGAAGAAAAATGATGCAATCTTCAAGAAAAGCATAGTTTATAAAGGTCGATGGTGGCACGCAGAAATCTGTCGCTCTTCTTGTTTACGATTTAAAACAATTTGATGACGTCACAGTTTCACATACAATAAACATCTCTATAAAAGCTACCTATAACAGCGTTCCACGATCTGCAAAAGGGCTTATCAAGTTGTCCAGAGTGATTGCCCTTTTCTCGCAGCTTCGTTTAGGCCGCTTTTCTGACTGATTCTCGAAGCGGAAACTGACCGGTTTCAAACGTGGCCTCGTTTTCGTTTTACATTTTTTCTGTTTGTTACCTTATTATAGGAAATTAAAGCTGCTAGAAATTAATGTATGTAAACAGTGCGCGACTTGTAAAATGAGAATAAGGGGATAAAACAATTAAAATTAGATAAAACTAACGCGAAATGGAGAGAATAATGTTATATTAAAAGGAAATTAACGCAAAGAACTGAAAAATTTGCTTTCGTCAAAACAATGTTTGTTATTGACAACGTGAAATATGTAAAAAAGAGCAATTTAAATAACTTGAACATATTTAGATTTGAAGTTAGACAGAGTCTCTGACTCTATGGAACTTACCAAAATACTACTACTGACATAGAAATGCGAAAGAAACAAATTAATGTCATCAGTAAATTTCAAAGAGAAAGCTTAATTATGATGGAAGAATAAAAAATTCAGATAAAATTTCAAAGCAAAGCATTTTTGAACATGAAACACAGACAATAATTTGGTGACAAGCTTTCCACTTTCAGTTTTAAAACAACTTGACTGTTTAGTAAGCCCTCCGCAGGAGCGAAAATGTTAAAGTGCGAGCAAAGCGTGCGCTTTTTAATCCTGGCTATGTCTTACGTCATAAGCTGATGACCAAGCCAAGTGAATAACCTCGTACGGTACAAATATTTGTCCAAAAATTGGACAGATTGGCAGCCATTATGGATTTACAGTTGGTCAAGTAATACTAATTATACGACCTCCATTTCAAACTAAATAATGAACTGATTTTCACTCCATGTGTGTGTTTTATGTTCTACTTAGTGCCATATAAATATCTTCAAGTCTTTCATTTAGAAAGTTTTCCAGACATTTTTATGTTGGGGGTTACTTTCTTTTTGGCCAACCCATTATATTTGGTATTTGAAAGATCTCCATTTTTTGACGAAAATTCTATCTTGTCCTGCATAAATCTTTAGCCACTTTGACCTGCTTTAATTTCAATGAAAATTATCGAAAAACCACTTTACTTCACTAAGCTTGATTATGATGCACTTATGGTTCTTAACGCAGTAAAAGTACACAAGAATCTCGTCAAAATGTGATTCAAGACGAAATTGAATTATCATCGCTCAGGTCAGTGGAGAGGAATTACCCAAAGCTGGCAGAGATGTTCTCTATTATTTATGAAGTCTTTAAGAACTAGACTTAAGCACAAGAAATTTCTATCCATGATTTTAGAATTTGCTGGAAAAACATCAGCAGAGCATTTTATAGACAAAAAACATTCTTAAAATTCTGCGGCGGGTCTAAAAGCAGAGTTCCGAGCGCTTCTCAGCCTGAAAACCTTGATAGTTATTCCTGAAAATGAACCATCATCCTGAAGCTTAAGGTGAGCGGAACGAGGGCTTGCGTCCGTAATAAGCAGATAATCTGGGTGAAACCAAACTAGCCTGATCGCCTTAAAAACTTAAAACGACAACGAACAACTTCAAGCTGTATATAAAGCCATAATGACTTCGAACTCACTTCTGTTATTCCGACATTCAGAGAGAAAGCTTTTCTTTTAATATTTGTTTGAAAATTTAAACTAGAGCTTGCAGTTATGACTTCTAACGAGTTTGTCGATAATTCTAGCATAACTTTGCTAAATACACGAGAAGAGTCCTGGAACATAAGGATTTTCCAGAAGAATAACGGACTAATAACATGAACATCTTACAGAGTCTATGAATGGAATAGTCAAAGGCTGCAGCGTAAAATATAAACATACAAGGCAGGTAAGCAAACCGTTTATCGGAGTGTTGCCGATTGAAAATAGATAGCCAGCACAAAACACACTATATTTGTTGCAAGTTGAGCTGACGTCATACTGATGTGGAAATTCTAAACACAATTTTCAGAGCAGCGGAACATCCTCGTCAAGTCAGTGTCCTATGATATTTCGGTGTGTCAAAATTATTAGGCAGCTTCAGGAAAGTATCGAATCATGTTCACTCCATTATAAATTGCAAGAAGTACCAACACAGTCTCTCAATTAAGAGACATAATGAATGTTCCTTCGAGCGAGTACTGTTCTTCGATGATCTGTATACCTTTGCAACATCAATCATAACTACTGAATTTCTTACGAGGTTCTAAGTTTTTCAGATTTAGTAAGGAAAAACATTCTGATTCAGCTGCGAATTACAGATAGTTTGAATTACAAACACGAATAACGAAGGATTTAAAAAAAGACAAGCTCTGACGAGCACCTTTTCACATCTACAATTAATGAATTTAAAGCCTGCAATTTGCTGCTAAAACATAAATATCTCATCGCGTTGTTAGAATCTGGGGTTGTTTGCGAAATGGTTGATCTTTTGTCCCTCGGAAATTGGTTGTTTCTTTTTCAAATTACGGGGAACATTCAGGTCCTTTATGTATTACAAATAGCCAAAAAGCAGAATCTGGTGCAGTGAGACCAAACTGTCCAACAAGACCAAATTCCCAGTTGATATTTTCGCCTTACCTAAGAAAATTAATTCAGTGTCGGATGGACAACTGATCAACAATTTCCCATACATTGAACTTATAGTGCAGCTGAAAAGGCTGAAATTTGTGTTAGTTTTATTTTGTTCCTATCCTTAGTAGTCTGATGCAAATAAACTGTCCGCAATACAAAATTGAGCCTTTCGCAGACCTTCCTTTTCCTTTCTGATCTTGATATCGTTTCATTTCTAAATATTCTGCAGCAAAATTCCGTTCAGTTATAGATAAAGGTTTTAGCAAGCTAGGTACTCTGGAATACATTCAGGACAACTTTGTTGCGATAACATTTGAATTCTACAAAAATACCAGAGTGTTCCAAATAAGGTGTTCCAAAAATTGTGCCCTGTTTGTGTGGTTGCTATGGAGGAGCTGTAGCATCAATTGTTTCGTTTCTTATATACTTGCATAGGATAGGCTTCGACTTAGAGTTTGATACCTTGTTTAAGTCAATCTGACAAGTGGTTGCTGATTTATGCGACGAGAAAGTCAAAAGAGCGGTTGCTTCAAAACAGCAGACACTTTGTTTACAAACGATACCAAATAAAAATCTAGGAGATATCGCAAGAGTGGGTTGTAGCGTTATTAATTTGTCAACATTTGAAAAGGGTTAATAGTATTTCTTTTAATGTAAACAGCACTATCAAATCTTTTCGAAAGGTTAAAAAGTTAATATACAATGCTACAGCATACTCTTGCAATATCTACATAAGTTTGATATCGTTAGTAAACAAAGACCTGCTGTTCTTGAAGCAAACATTCTTTTGATTTTCTTATGCCATAAATGAGCAATTATTTATCAGATTGACTTAAACAAGGTTCCAAGCTCTAACTTGAAGCCTATCCTGTGCAACTGCATAAAAATGAAGCAATGTAAGTTGCAGCTCCTCCACAACAGCCACACAATCAAGGAACAATTTTTGTGGCACCATGTCTATTACAGTTACTGCACAGTATTATATGATGCAATGATATGAAATACCCTAATTTAAAGAACAGTACATTGCAATATAATGCAACACGAGACGGGATAATACAATACAAAGCAGTACGATGCAATAAATGAAATACAATGCAATACCATGAAATGCAAGTGAAATATGATACTACAACAAAAGAAATTACAGCATAATCTAATACGATACAAGGTTAAGATACAATCTAATCAGATATCGAATACATTAGAATACAATAAGATACCGTGTATTGTAATGAAATACGATACAGTGCAATGCAACTCTTCAGCTAAAATGCAAAATGTTGAAAGTTGCCATCAAGAGCACTTTGGCTCTTTCGTATACCACTGAATAAATCCTTAATCTACGTGGGAAAAACGCAAAGTATAAAAACGAGAAAACTCTGTTCTTTAAGTGCAACTTCGTCATTCTGCAAATTAAGTCAGTGCTGGAGGCCTAAATTTAGCTTATTTTGCTTCATCTTATGTTTAGCTTACTCATCATATCAGTGGTGCGGTACTTTTGAGCCCGGCAAATAAGCCTCTTAGTGAGACAGGATATGAATACTAGTATGGGAACTAATTTGTGACTTAGCTGACAGGCTGATTTATATCGCTGATAGAACGGCAAAATTTGCTTACTTATCTCCACAGGTTAGTTTCTTCTAGCTGTGATTTTGATAGCTAAGCCTATTAACCATAGGCGAAGACAAAAGAGTAATGGGTTCCTGTGTTTAATTTGATTCAAAACTTTAAACATCCAGCATAGGCATCAAATCTTTAAAAAGCAAGTGTAAATGGCTATTACATATATCTTTCTTTGGATTAAATGGCTTGAAAGGAACATTAGGTACTTTACTGTAATTTTACCGTTGACTTTTTTAATATCTTGGTTAATCTTAAACACGGGGGGGGGGGGGTTCTTGGCCAAATTTCGGATAGGTGTGTGCCGCAAGCATCTTCAAAATGGTACCGTTGGCTAGACCAATTTTTGTGAAAATGATACCCTTGGCTAGACTAATTTCTAGACCCAAAGTGCCATAATTTGCGTTTTCTAGGCACAAATCACCAAAATTTCGCCTCCTTTACACCAAAATCGCCAAAATTTAGGGCTTCTAGACACAAATTAAGAAAATTTGGCCTTTCCTGGACTAAAATTACCAAAAACTATACCCTCGCCTGGACAAAAATTGCCAAAAAGCATACCCTTGGCTAGACCAGAAGTCCGAAAAAGTATACCCTTCAGCGCGGCACATCCCCAGGTACCTTTACTATGGAAGAACCCCCCCCCCCCGTGATCTCAAAATACATGAAAGGCTTTCTTCGATAGCTTCCCGCAGTGCTCAAAGTTTTGCTTGGTTAGTTCGGCCCATTATGAACTTTGGCATAAAAGAGCGGGAAAATAAGTTGACCGATGGCCACGTGACCCATCCGTGCGCACCTTTAACGAGTTTTGTGCATTGATATGCATGCTTTTACAAACATTGTACCAAACTCTGTTCCTGCCAAAGGAGGAGCAAAGATTTGAAGCATAATAGGCACAGTGTATTTGTTATTTCATTTAATAGTCCTTTGTTTACTCCTTGTAAACAACTGACAAACATTCCTAACAATTTCAACAACATTTTAGTATGTAGGAAAAAGCAAAGTTCTTTTTCCTACACGCGCTTGTAAATGCACAAGTCATTAATTATTAAGAATTTTGGCTTTAAGCCACACCGTTATCCTCCTACCGAAACTCTCATTTTGAGCGATTAGAGAATCTTTGCTCCGTAAGCCTCTTAAGTTGCTCTATCCCATTGAGAAATAGTTAGTTCGTGCGTTTCTTATTGTGAGCCGATCTGAAATATTACGCATGATTCCACCACATACACATCGCAGATGACCAATTTCGTCTCCGTTTGGAATGAAATTCTTTCCTTCTGCCACCTGACCAGTTAATTCATCACAGGTCATTCTAAAATTGGGAGGTTTACCAACTTTCTCTAGAATAGAGAATATAAAACCTTCTTGACCTAAAATGCTTGACCTAAATGACGTCATCAGGCTAAATGATGTCACAAGCAACGGTCTCTATTGACAGGAAGATGAGTATAATGATAATCATGAAAGTGCGAGTCGACGAGCGAAGCGAGCGCTTTAACTTCCTTATTGAGAATGGGACATTTTCTTAAAGGTACAAGCTCCGTTGAATGTTTAACCTTCACATCACGAACAAGAACAACAGACCATTTCAACATTTAGAAAAATTGTTTGGGGAGAGCAATATTTTTCTGGGAAATGGTAGCTGCAGACCGAAAATGGCCTCACTCTAAGTAGGATTTGCGCCAAGGCGGAAGGCACAGCTAAAACTGCTGCCAGTAATTTGTTGATTTTTGTCAGTTTCAAATATATTTTTCTTATTGCAAGTGGTAAGGAGTTTCGCTATGGCTTCATGCGACAATCTGTTTTGTTTATGGCCTAACCAAACCTATAAGATGAGCATAATGATAATCATAATGGCGCGAGTGAACAAGCGAACCAAGCACTTTTTCTTCGCCTTCATATCACGAGGACAGACAATCATTGAAATAAAACTTAACGATAATCATATTAGAAATGAACAAAGAACTGAATGGAAAAATGAGACGAAATCAGACGCGATCGTTCACTCTGACAGGTTAGTAGAGACAGTCTAGAATAAGGCTGCTGGCAGTGACCTATTAATTTTCCAACGGTACTATTCGTCAACTGCTTTCTTAATGTGAAGAAATTATGTCTTTTTTCTTGAAAAGACAACACAACCTTAAAGCTTCTCGATCCGCAGCATATCTTGTCTCTTCTATTCTCTCTCGCATACTTCCTAGTATTTCCTCCGCTCTTCGAAGCTCCTGAACAAGCTTATAATCCGTCCAAATTTTAAAACTCGTTGTTTTCTCCCCCAGTAATCCCCTTCTTCCTTTCCCGGTTTGTCACGTGAGAGGTTTGAGGAAAAACCACTGCACCACCTCCAACCTATTTTGCAGTGGCTGACTTAAATAAATAAATATTTGGACGACTTATTCTGACAATGAATTTCAGCGATAATATTATGATGGGTGATGTCCCGGGGGAGGGGGCATTTAACTATTTTTTGTACCAGGTATGTGCCGCTGAACAGGGTATCGTGTCAGCTCTTTTGCTCCGGAACAGGGTATCCATTTTCACAAATTGTGCTTCCGAAAGGGTATACAATTTTTAAACAATTGCTCTGTTACAGGATTTTAATTGGGAATTTGCATATTTTCCTTTGTTTTCTTGCCGATTTGCTCCCAGACAGGGTTATCAATTTGAAAAAATTTCTCCTGCAGAGAGTTAGAATCTCCTTACCCCAGCGGCACACCCCATGCATTTATAGGCGTTCTGCCCCCGGAGTGATGTTTGGTTAATCGTTGACATTTATATTCCATTGCAGATATGCGGATGACAATTTGGGTGGGCATTGACATCTAAGCTCTGCTGTAAAACTTATAAGACTACAGTAAAAACCCGCGTATAAGAACCTAGTGGATTAAGAACCTACAGGCTAAAATTTTCAAATTTTCTATTTTTTCATAAGAGCAAATCCATTGTATTCATTGTTTAAGAACCCAGGCTGACTTGCAAAATAGTAGGTTCTTATACGCGGGTTTTTACTGTATTGGAAACAGATATTGCATAAAGAGAAGTAGTTGAGAACTATGTAGATGATTCGTTTGATGGGCAGCTCCAAACGTCCTCTTATACTATAGCACTGCAAAAGAAACGAATATAGAATATGCAGAAGTGTAGGATGCTGCTCTATGAACTGTTTTCCCGATGCCTGTGGAATTTTCTATCTTTGGACTTTATACAGTTTAGGCAATGAGCTCCCTTTCAAGCAAGCAACACTGGGAGAATTTTTTGAGAATTTCTTTAAAAATGGCAAGTGAAATCGATCAAGTTGAAACACAAGCAAAATCTTTCTTCAAACAACAGGAGGCGCAAGGATGGGCAAAAAGATGATTAAACGATAGCCATGTTGCCATGTGGTGATAGCGACGTAAATTCAACCGGCAGGAAGCGTTTAAATTATACCGACCAAACATTTTGCCGGCAGAATTGTAAATTTTCGAAGATTTCCCATTTACTAACTGAACAAAAAGTCTAGTGCCAGAAGTTCCACACTTTTTTATGCCTTTTTTAATGCTCTCGACATCGTGTAAGCACGGCCTCAGTTCTTCAATGAACTGCTTACTGCAGCCAATCAACGACCAACCTCGTTCCTAGAATAGACGAGAATGGAAGAATGAAAGAGAGAATGGAAGATGACCAGGTAACGTCTTGATCGTAGAACGATTTTGGTTTGTCACATGTGGTATACCCACAAAAGTCGTTTCGAGGATACAAAAGCTCTGATTTATCAATTAGAAATTATTTAATACGAGAGTCTCCAAATTGTGTGGTTTGTCATTAATGATTTCGATCTAACTACACCGACATAAGAAGCATTAGAAGTGAAGAGAATGATATCGCAGTATCAAACACGATTTTAATTCCCATCAAATTGCATTAGAGGAAAAATCCAACTCGTTATATAGAGGACTGTCTATGACACGAGCAACTTATCCGATTATGGAGAATTTAAAAGCCTAAACGCGCGAACAAGGTGCATAAATAACATTACGCTTGTCAAACTAAATAAGGTAATTACTATAAAAGAACAGGAAATAAGAGGTATCTTCTCTAATTAATACGATTTTCATATTAAATTTCCTATTAATTATGAATGAAAATGAATTAAACTGCAATTATTAGTTAATTGATTAAACAAGAGAAATAACCCGTCTTTGTTTATGATTGATCGGCGATTAACTGAATACGAAATCAAAATCTCAATATTCAATTAAATTTTCTACAAGATTTATGAACATGTTTGCCCATGTGTGCGGATATTTTTATGGGATATTCTTACTTCTTGAAAACAAATTTTAGGCAAGATCTTCATAACGACCATGACCCTATACCTCTTTTCAACGGCAGCACCAGGTGTTAATAAAAGGAGAACACACAAATGGGTCACGGGATTGAATTTCGAGCCCTTATACTTCATTCACACTGAAGCAGTTAAACCAGCTTTGTCTAACCCAGGTTAAATTTTAACCAATCAAATGCCTTCGATTTGTTGGATCGACCAATTAGAACGCAGCATTCAATAACCTGGTTTATTTTAAGCTCGTTTAACTGGCCAGTGTGAATGGGGTATTATTTGCTTACGTTCGTAATTGGCCTAGCCACGTAACCAAAGCTAAGAACAGTGCAAAAAAAACTGTCGAGTAATGCTTTACCTGCCGTAAAGGCACTTGGTGCATGGCTCAATTGGACGGTAGAAGATTTGAACAAAGTTTCTATGATGGCGGATAGATTTTTGTCTCTGTTGCGTCTTGTTCACTGCGATCTTGATCACACCTTTTACCACAGCTTTGCTTCGGTTTCCTGAACCTAAATGAATTGAATTTAAACGCAAAATTTAAATTCGGATTTTAAGTGTCCTAATTCGAGAGGATGAAAAGTATACCGGGAAGTTTTTATGACATTTGTCATTGACAACCAAAGCAAATTTTCGAGAAATAGAAAAAAGGTCTTTTCCTTCCTAGTCTTCTCCGTGGTGTAGTATCTGACTCTGTTCACTTCTTCTCACACAAAGGTGCATATATTAACGGTGTACATTTTCATCTAGCATTTTACCCAGAGTTGCATATACGGTGATGCATTTTCATTTGAAAATGCAAACTTTTCATTTCTTTTGAAGAACTGTTACCTTCCCGTTTGTGTGGGAAGGGAACCACATTTTGCGGAGACTTTCCTTCGGAGTAGGATTTGTAAATAAAAATGTATCAATCTAATTCTCGCCGAAATATGCACAAGGCAAGATTAGCCGCCCAGATGTTCGATGATGTCATCAAATAACTCCTATTCATGATAAATTTTAGACAATTGTTGAGAAATTTGGCCCTGCCTGTTTTTTTAATTGACTTGCGGTTTTTCGCTGATAAACATTTCTCATCAAAATATTTTTTATTGAAAATGGCGACCACGAAATGCTGGGTGATTGATTGGTGAGCATATTTGAAGGTAAGAGACTCGTCGCCATTGTTTTGCAGCGAACCACCTTTGATATATTCCCGTATAATCCCGTTGGAATCCATACGAGGCCTACCAGATCCCATTTAGGCCCTTTGATATAAACACAATGAAAAGCATGTTATTTGTAATTGAATAAAGGCAGTAATTGACTTTAAAATTGTTACAAAAGAAACTACGACATAGTTATGACATTTTTTATGTGATTGTGTTCTCGGCTGGCATGTCCCCAAGCTTTCTTCCTTGCAAAATTGATTCAATGGGTGTCAAGTCATCATGTATCGATATGAGCACCATGCAGCACATATGTTAAGTCTATTTCTCTATTTCGTTAGCACGGTGTTAGAAATCTTGGTTGCACGAGAAACTAAATTATTCAATACTTTTACTCCTGCATAAAGACCCATGGCTAACCATGATTCTTTGCGGCCCTATTATAGTCAACTTTCGTGTGATATGAAAGTCGTTTCTTAGACTTATGACGTTTCGTCCCTTGTTTCCCTGTGCTCTTTCACTTGTTGATATCGCTTCGGTCAATAGGGACTCATAACATTACTGTTAAAAAGTGGGCACACTTTAGGCCCTCGCAGAGTGATTCCGTACGCATCAGTCAAATTGATTTATTTTGTTTGTACAGACGAAGATTATTGCTTGAAAGGTATGCAATTTGTAATTAATAGGTCAGGGAAACATCATTCTTTGTATTAACAGTTTGTTTTCCTATGTTCAATCTCTCTAAACCAGACTTTGAAGTGATTTTGTGGCAGGACGTTGGTGTACGAAAACTCCCGCAGGTCTTAGGTCATTTTTTGACGGGAGTTTTCGTACACCAACGTCCTGCCACAAAATCACTTCAAAGTCTGGTTTAGAGAGATTGAACATAGGAAAACAAACTGTTAATACAAAGATTGATGTTTCCCTGACCTATTAATTACAAATTGCATACCTTTCAAGCAATAATCTTCGTCTGTACAAACAAAATAAATCAATTTGACTGATGCGTACGGAATCACTCTGCGAGGGCCTAAAGTGTGCCCACTTTTTAACAGTAATGTTATGAGTCCCTATTGACCGAAGCGATATCAACAAGTCAAAGAGCACAGGGAAACAAGGGACGAAACGTCATAAGTCTAGTCGTTTCTGGCCTATATTGTCAACCTCGAACCCAGGGTAACAATGGTCGGCCAGTGCGCTGAAGGGAGGCCGAAGACACTGATAGCCCTGGAATCGAAGTTGCTATATTATGTTTTTATTTTCATGCGGCGCACAAAGGATCATGGTTAGCAATGGATCTAAGCCTCGTTTGTATAGCCATAGGAAACAAAAAGTTCGTTCTCATAACTGTATTCTTGTTGCGGTCTTCATTTCTGTCCTCCATCCTATCAGCATCTCCTGGTTGAATTTGCAGCGGCCATAGTTGCTTTTTCATCAAGCGAGGCTGCCTCGTTTGCGATTTGTTTCGTATTACCCACGATCAGTTGCAACAAATATCTTGATGACTTCATTACAGGCAGTTTCATATTACCAACTGAACAGATCTTGCCCCCTAAAAGTCTTTCTCAAATTAGATGTGCCATGAGACTTACAACAACGCAAAATCAATCATGCACAGCACTTCAATTGTTTTTATTCGCAGACATTTTCAGGTAACATCTAATTTGAAGCAGACGTTAGATACATTGATGACTATTTCCCAATTCTGTCAATACAACTTTCAATCGAAGTTTTATTTTTCACAATTTTGTTTCGTTAGTAGGTGTTATGTAGCTGGCAATAAGCAAACCTAACCTACTGTAAATAAAGAATTTAATTATACACTCCTTTTCCCCAAATGGATCTGCGAATAAAGATCCTGTTTGGACACAGGTCTCTCCTTTCAACAGTGCTGGCATGATCTTGGAGCGAAACCAGCAATCGGGCCGGCCGAGAGAAGTAGCAGGGAACGGCATGTTGCCTCAGGCTCCGACCTCAGAGGGGCTCCTGTTTTCAAGGGGAAATGGGCGTTGCTTGTTTTCCGATAGTTTAGAGAGTATGATAGCTTAAAATCGTCTAAAAATTGTGGGAAAAGACAGATCGTCTCGTTTCTCGATCCATCTGTTTTCCAGAGGCCTAAGTTTGGCGTTGTGCCCCAGGCCCCAAAAAGTCTCTTGGTGGGCCGCCTGCCTCCATTGAATGAATAAGCGGCATTGTATGATGCAAACATACAGCTGTTTAGCTGGTGGATTTCAACTGTAGTTGCCTGAAATATCAAGTTGGCGAACAATATGGACTATAATCCTGCCCATGCAAAGAGCTCCAGAATAGCCATCTTACCGGGATGCGTAAAAGGTTTCCATAAGTGGTTTTTCGGACTTACATAGTCTTATAGCATGATCCTAGTAGACCGAAAATGATGATTAATATCAAAATTTTGTGAGTTGAAAGCTTCGTGAGAAAAGCGATGAATACAGACATGGATAAGAGTCTTGATCGTGAATAAGAGGCTTACAAACTTCTAAGACCCAGGGATCCTGCGTAAGCTGTGAATCGAGCGAGTGTATGTCAATCATTAATGAAGCTTAACAGCATATCATTTCTCGACAAATATTTGCAGATATCATCGCTTCCCAACGCTTCGCTCATGGTTTGAGTGCAAGTGCGGCTAACTCGGGGGGTTTGCACTTAGCTCAAAGTTGTGGAAGTTTTCGCGTTGGTCTTTCCCAGAGAGAGGCTGTTGATCAGAAGAACAGAATTCCAGGAATGGGAATAGAAGACAAAATTAAGGGCTGCATCATTAAACAAAACCTTTATTTACATCTCTTGAAAAAGATTCTGTGAATGGTAGCATAGGCTTCAAATCTTAGCTGGTAGAAGAATTGAATAAAGCTTCTGTGATGGCTATGGCTTTTTTTGTCTCCGTTGCGTCTTGTTTACTGCCATCATGGTCACCGCTTACACCGCGGTTTCTTGTACCTAATTAAATTGAATTTCCACGCAACATGTAAATTTGGATTTTACATGTGACCCCTCCGTATGCGTCTTAAAATATCCTGGTGGCAAATAACGAAATTTTAGATCATCCTCGACATCAACGACAGCGATAAAAGTTTGCTTTCTAAAGTCTTACCTCAGCTTGGGTTGATCTAAGCTTCTTATAAATGTGAAAGTCGCTGTTGCATGTGTTCTTGTTGTAAGATTCTTGTTGTTGTTTCAAGATTTTTGAAAGACAGAAACAGCGCATTTCTGTGGCTTAAAGGAAATTGAGTCAAAAATTGCTAGCTTAAGAAGTATTTTTGTCCTATTTTCTCAGGAGGTGCCCAGACTACCTGTCACGCTAGTTTCGTTATTCTGTTTTTGAGCAGCATGGTCAACAAAGTGTTTTGCATTTATTACAGGGTGATCCATGGAACTGCAACCTCATGAAAAATGACCAAAATTTGATTATCTTAAGCTATGTCCTCATTGCGCAATATAGGCAATAAAATTATGTTCCATAGCGTCCGATAATAGACAATAACGCTAAAGATGGTGGCTCCAAAGCCTCTGTTGTGTTTTGCTGCAAAGCATGCTGGTAAAAAGCTCCCTGACGACCACCTAACGACGTACAAATTTCAGTCAGCCGTTTCGACTAACCAGCTTGCATTCGAATCGACCTTGAAATCGAATGCAACATGGTTCGAAAGGAAACCTTTTCTAAGAAAAAAAGCAAAGTTTTGATTCGAATTGAAGATTTGCGTTCGAATTACAAAATTTTCCTATTTGTTTACATTGATTACTTGTTCCAAACTTTACCACAACTAGCTAGTAGAAACGGCAGACCAGAATTTTCATGTTGTTAGGTGGTCGTCAGGGAGCTTTTTACCAGCATGCTTTTTGCGGCCGCCATCTTTAGCGTTATTGTCTATTGAGATGTGGTTCTAAAAAAATTGTGCTTATCATATAGGCTTTTCTTCCTGTGTGATTGTGCCAAGGACCAAATGAACATCAGACTCGGTGATTGTTTTATTCAAGCGAAAAACAGGTGAGTAAAGCATAGCTTGGAAAACCATATCTTGAAGCATTGTAGTTTAAAGGCATTGGACCACTATAAAAGCGGCTTGAGCCACAATTGTTTGATTTCTGTTACATTTTAACCAATCACATAATGCGAAGTCTCGAGGGGCTCATGTGCAGCTTACTGTGTTCTTTGTGCAAATTATGCTCTATTTTTAATTTTAAACACCTCACATATATGGTGACTTGATACCTTTTGCTGTTTTTTGCTCGCTTTGAATTTCCAAGAACATGGATAAGCAACGAGCATAGGGTGAGTTACCGGTGAGCTAAAAACAACAGGGTGAGCTACCGGGCGCATCAAGAACACGACCCACGTTGACAGTCCAGATTATCAAAAGCGAAAGTCTCTGAATTGATAACAGCAACACTAAAAGATTGCGCCCAAGAATCCAGCGACTGCGCGTGGAACTGTTCATAACCAATCGGATGCTTAATTCCCAATTCGTTTCAAAGAGTTTCCTATTGTCTTGTCTAGCTCAGCCTTCAGAAAATGTGATTGTTTTGGTTTTTTGATCGATTTATGCTGTTTCCAGACTAGGAATTTCAAGAAATCTTTTATAAAGCGAGAAGTGGGCGGCCGAAAATTGAAAAAATTGATTAGGAAGCTTCTGGAGCGGCATTTGGACTGAAAGAAGTTCTGAAAACCTCGTCCAATCGAAACAACATTTTCGGCACTGCGTTTTCACCGAAAATCCCCGCTTCGTTCCTCAAACAGCCTAATTTAAAAATTCTCTGACCGTACCCATAGCACAGTTGATTATTTCCATTGTTCAATCGATCGATTTAGCTCAAAATCGTATGCTTGACCTAGTTTAAGTCTTTTTCAAGTGACATTGTTTCAGAACACTATACTTTTGATGAATAGAGATGAGATGCCTCCCTGCCTGTATACTACTCACAGGTGGCTGTTCTAGATATCTGCAAAAATACTTCAAGCACACTCAGAAGCGGGACTCCAAAGAATAGTCGATTTTTTGTGCTTACAGAGCTTTGATGAGAAACAAGCGTTTTTCCTCAGAACATGACGTTGCTGCCTTATCCCCCACCCCCACCCAACTTTTAGCTTGTCGGTAAATTTTTCGGCAAAGCTGGCCATGCTGTTTTGTTGTCAGCAATCAAGCACGAGGAACGTCCATTTATGTCGGCAAATTGGGAGTCTGCACCCTCTAATAATTTTCTTTAGCTTCGCCCCTGATATGAAGTGCTCGCTATGTTCCTGCCATGGGTTGGCCAGGATCCTCTCCTCTTGGGCTCCATCCCTTCAAATTCAACATTAGAAGATCATACACCCATTGTTTGTTCAAGTGATATCTTGCTAGTGACTAATCAATTAACCTTGAAATCCCTAATCGTGGGAAACTAAAAAGGAAAGTTTTCGAAGCTTTGTCTTAGCTGATATTCTTCAGGTGCCTTTTTCGAAGTATTCTTACATATTATTTATTTAATCTTTTTCCCAGGCAGTTCACTAAAATTACAATAAATATAAATCGTTCTAAATCCATGAATGTTATTCAAATCCATACGCAGACCTGACTCAACTGCAGGGTGAGTAAAGAAAATGCATTAACTGTTTGAGTAATCGTACATCAGAAGCTATGAAACATTCGTTGAATTCCCAACCCTTCGTGTTAAGGGAGTGGTCATTAAGTATGTGCTATGCCGGGGCGGAGGGTATTTGGGAGGGGTACGAGATTTATTTGGTACTCCAAGATGGGGTACGAAATGAATATTGATATTTTTGAGGGGGTATGAAATCAAAATCAAAGTTTTTAAAAAATTATGCAATAGTGTATATATACCGGATGAGTCAGAAAAAACGTGGGGCGTTTAGCATGCCATATTCTGGTGAAAGACAAGTCAAATCGGGAGTATCGAAGTTTTATATTGCAGAAGAAAGATTGAATTATTTATAGAAATTTAATTTGTTAANAATTATGTTGAATTGAAAGCAGAGGTAGCAAATGGTCTGGTTGACCCGACCCTCCTGAACTTATTTTCGACTAGGGGCATGAGCTCCGTGTGAAGGGTCGAAATGGACGTCTGGACTATGTCTGGACAAACAACTTGAAGGCCGGTAGCCAAGTTGCCACAAATCACAGTTATCAAATTAAACGTAATAGAACAGACAGTTATGGACCACTGTGTCAAGCTCCTACGCAGCATGGACGCGTTTATCTCCGTTGCTGATATCGATAACGTGGAACACGTACAGTCGCTTTACACCGTAGAGGTTTTCTGTCCTTCGTGGAAGAGATTTGACTTTAGGGAGTGGTCATTAAGTATGTGCTATGCCGGGGCGGAGGGTATTTGGGAGGGGTACGAGATTTATTTGGTACTCCAAGATGGGGTACGAAATGAATATTGATATTTTTGAGGGGGTATGAAATCAAAATCAAAGTTTTTAAAAAATTATGCAATAGTGTATATATACCGGATGAGTCAGAAAAAACGTGGGGCGTTTAGCATGCCATATTCTGGTGAAAGACAAGTCAAATCGGGAGTATCGAAGTTTTATATTGCAGAAGAAAGATTGAATTATTTATAGAAATTTAATTTGTTAAAATCGATGATTTTTCCTTATTTATTTGCGATTTTGTGATATAGCCATTTTGGTCAAAAGTATCGCCAGTAAAAGAACTTTCAGCTTGCTAACAATGACAATTTAAATGATTAGTCCCAAGGGATACAACATAAGTAATACTTGTTTTTCCTTTTGTGCTCTAACACATTGCATGCGTTGTTTCAATTTCTTGGTAGAGAAACAGTATGTTTGTCATGTTTTAGAAGGTCATGGGTGGGTGAATATGAATCTAGTTGAAAGCCTATTTTAGCAATCTTGCAAAAGAACATTTTACTGCCCTGTGTTCCAGACTTACTAAAATCGCTCGTAATTCTGGAACGGAAAGACCGATTTCGACCCAACAAATTTTCATATCTAAGTTAGCTTTTCTTCTATGCAATGAATATTAAAGAAACCAATTTGCAAATCAAACTGCATCAATAAAAATTGGCAAACACCCTACGTTTTTTCTGACTCACCCTGTATACGGTATAGCGGTGTAAGTAGTTATTTGGCAGTGTACAGAAAATGACAGCGAGGCTGTCAAGTATAGTATCATCCTGTCGTTACAGATTAGCCTTATTTTGACTTGGAGTANTTGGCAAACACCCTACGTTTTTTCTGACTCACCCTGTATACGGTATAGCGGTGTAAGTAGTTATTTGGCAGTGTACAGAAAATGACAGCGAGGCTGTCAAGTATAGTATCATCCTGTCGTTACAGATTAGCCTTATTTTGACTTGGAGTAACAACGCGAGTTTCATTGGAGGCAAGATGGGGTATGGAACAATTTTCAAGAATTATGCAGGGGTAAGAAATATTTTAGGAAAAAGTTAGGAGGGGTTCGAAATTTTTAAAAAGATTCTGTTGATACCCTCCGCCCCGGCATAGCACATACTTAATGACCACTCCCTAACGAAGCTGCGACTTAATTTTCAAGATTGTCCTCATAATTTTGGATGTACTGTTTCAGTCAGAAATCAGTAAAGCCTAAATTCCTTTCCCTTAACTTGCACAAAAAGGACCAAAAAAGTGTTTTTGCCGCAAAAGGTTGCGTTTGCTTTATGAGGATCCATTTGTTGCTTCGACGAATGGGGTGGGGATAAGTACAGTTTTTAATGGCTCCTTTTTCATTCAAAAGCACACATTAAGAGAAAAACAGTCTTATGACTTTATTAGATTTCTACGTAGGACCCAGGGAAACGTCTTCCCATAAAGCAGCGCGACATAGCTCGTCATAGCTCGGCATTGAGGCGCCCATAGCTCGCCGCCTTACACTGGAGACTGCAACATTGTGCTCTTTGATGGGGAACACGACGCCACAGATTGTTTTTTGGCCTTTTATAGGGGCCACCATGCCGCAAATTGTCCAACCACGGTGTTGCAGTCCCTTCAGTTGGATGTAGTTTAACGTCATACCCAGGACCCAAGGAAATGTCTTCAACCAAGAAGTATCCATAAGGCAGAGGGGCATGGATTTTGAGGCGCCCATAGCTCGCTTTGCCTGGAGATTGAAACATTGCGACCTTTTAAAGAGTCCACCACGCCACAGGTCCCATCAGGTTGCACCAGCCCTCCAGTTATGGATGTAGTTTTTTCGTCATACCCAGGACACAGGGAAATTTCTTCAACCAAAGGCATAGATTCTGAGGAGCTCATGCCTCACCTTGCCCTGGAGATTTCAATATATTGTGGCCTTTTAAAGAGTCCACCACGCCACGGGACCCATCAGGTTACACCAGCCCTACAGTTGGATGTAGTTTAACGTCATACCCAGGACCCAGGGAAATGTTTTCAACCAAGAAGTATCCATAAGGCAGCGGGGCATGGATTTCGAGGCACTCATAGCTTTTCGCACCCTGCAGACTTCAACAATGCGGCCTTTTATATGGACCACCAAGCGAGAGGTTGCTTCGCAGCCTTTTTTAGGGATCACCACGCCACAGATTATTCCACCAAGTTGTACCCGTCCCTCAAGTTGGATGTGGTTTCAAGTCATTCCCAGGACTCAAGCTTTAATAGACTTGTGAATTTTAAACTACTTACGTATGCTAAAGTTTCGTTATGAGGTGTATAGTGAATAGGATTTTTGCAGCATTTCGTTTCTGCGAGGTGATAGCTGAGAATGGGCCTAGGCGGGTACATCTTTTCACTTAATCACAAAAATGGCTACCACAAAAATGATAGATAGCTTTAAGAAGAAACTATCTACACAAATAAGGCCGCCTGCTAAGTCCGTATACGGTATTCACGATCCAAAAGGGGTTGCGTATTTAACTCAACTGAGGGTAGGACTGAGCAAACTCAATTTCCACAAATTTAGACATAATTTCAGAGACACAATAAACCCAATGTGTCCAATTAACGATGGTATAGAGGATACGGAACACTTCTTGCTGCTTTGCGATTCTTTTAACGAGCACAGACGCAATCTTCTCGCTGATGTTAATGCTGTACTGCAAAATAATGGATATTCAGTTTGGAGCAACAGCTTTTTGCAACTTCTTTTATACAGTGATGAGAGTCTGTCTTATGAGGTAAACAGATCAATTCTAACTTTGACGATTGCGTATATTTTCAAGACAGAACGTTTCAGTTAAATATGATTCTTATTTCCCTAAGAAGGCATCCACTTCCCTCCCTTCCTATTTGTATATCAACGGTTTGTTTTCTTTTTGTATAATCGTCATTTGCCTCGTTTTGCATTGTACTTATCGGATTATTTAATGTATTTGTAGAATGTAATTTATTATTTGCTTGTATATGTTTAGTGTAATGGCCGCGGGGTAGATATGAACTTTAGTGCTCCTCGTTGGTATCGTATTTGTATTGTTAATGTTTGTAATATTTTACGAGAGTATAAAAAAAAATGGCCACCGTCCTTGATACCAAAATCGTGAAAATCGATACCCTTCCCGATGGCCGTCCCCAGTACCCAAAATATACACGGTGCCCCCCCCCTAGGATTTTCATGAGTCCCTGTTGAGCAAGGTTTACCGCAGGGATACAAGCGACGAAAATAATCAGTCCATATCAGACCCACCCTGAAGGAAATATGTGGGGTTGGTACACAGGGTAACCAAAGGACCCTCCTACAAGATCAAAGGCAATAGAAACAAATACACAAATGAATCTGTATAGACGCATTGTATTTCCAAGTCTACATTATTTACAGTTATAGTCCTTTGTCATCTAAAATTATGTGAACATTTTGTCGATTAAAAAATTTGTCAAAAGTCTTGTTAAAAAAATTTTTACAGTAGTTAGAAAATTAAATTACTTTGATAATTACAGAGACGTAGGAACCGGGGGGCACTGGGGGCACGTGCCCCCCAAGATTTTGCAATAAATGAAAAATTGCCCTTTTTGTTTGAGGAAATGCCCCTTTAGCTTAATGAAAAAGTGCCCTTGAAGTGTCGTGCCCCGCCAAGTTTAAGATGCTTCCTGCGGCCCTGGATAATTAAATACTTTAAAAAGGTTCAAGGCTAGCATTGGCTTCCTTAAACTATGGTTTCTTACAGTTTTTGCAGTTTTTGCACAAAATATACTATATTTTTTGTAAGAAACCAATTATTAAGAAACTGCAGTAGTCTCGTCCAGAAAAGGTGTAACAAAAAGTGTACACCAACCCAATAATACTAAAAGAAAAACTTTTGTTTGTTACTTGGTTCTTTCTTATTTCTGGTAATTGTTGGTTCAAAAAGCGGTCTTCAATAAATGTTGATAAAGTTTGACATTTAATTTGAGGAACATTTAAGACGAGGCCCAGAATCTTGATTCTTATAAAAAATGAGTATAGTTTAAAGTGCATAGACGTTTTTTTGCATTAAAGATTAGAGCACTCAGTCTGTCAAAAATCAATTCATCTCATATAAAATTAAAATTTAACAACGTGTTAAAAATTAAGCCATTTACTACTCTTTAAAAAAACAGCCAGATAAAGGACTGATAGAGCCAATCTTTTTGTTGGTATAATTTTTCAAGCGAGAGGCTCAGTTGAATTATCCATTTTAAAAATTCGTTATTTGTTTTCAATTATTGAATTTAGGCCATTTATCATGTCCACTCTGGTCCTGCCTGAGAAGTCTCCATCATTGTTGAAGAGTTTCAAATTAATCTAGATTCACTTTTAATGCTTGAGGTATCTGCGAGCAGACTGTTCGGGAGTGAATCGAATCTTTTCCGTACATATTTCCAGTTGTAGAATCAGATAATCTCCTCGATGATATATAATAGGTCAGCTATCAGGTCCACTCTGGTCAAGTATTCGCCATTGTTGAAGAATCAAATTAATTGAGATTCACTGCCAATACTGTAAGATTCTATAAGCCGATTGTTCGGTAGTGAATCAAATCTGTTTGGGCCATTTTCATCACCAGTCGTAGAATCAGATCCTCTCCTTCTCCACTCCGGTCATGCCTCGGAACCATCTACTGTCCGTAAAGAGTTTCGAAATAGTTGAGATTCACTGTTAAAGCGTGACGATTCAGTGAGTTGACTGTTGGGTAGTGAATCAAACCTCTTCGGGGCATCTCCACGCTCAGAATCAGAACCTCTCCTTCTAAAACGATTCATCAAAGTCTTCACCCAATATTCATTTTTATATATTTTAAAACGTTCTCTCTCATTTCGAATTTTCTGAAAATCACGCACTTGTATATTATGCTCCAGAAAGCTGTCTCTAGGGTCAGTACCCTCACGTTCACACCGATCTATGTATCGATAAACGTTGAACAGACTAAAGATTTCTTTCTCGTGTCTTGAAGACATCTCATTAAATCTAGTCTCAATTGATTCCACAAAATTGTTTGCTACTCTGTCAGCATCTTCAAATAATTGCTCCATTGCTACTACTGTCTTATTCTTTTTGAGAAATGATTCTGAAAGATAGAAAGAAAAAAAACTTGGTTTCAGTACCTGGTATGAAAAAATACAGGTATCAGATTTGTTGAATCTAGAGAAGAGTTTATCACTTAAAGACCCTCTGCTAACCATAATGCTTTGCGTGCTGTGCATGAGAAAACAGCACAACAGATAATCTGAAAGTCCATCATCATCATCATCATCATCATCATCATCATCGTCATCATCATCGTCATCATCATCATCATCATCATCATCATCATCATCATCATCATCATCATCATCATCATCATCATCATCATCATCATCATCATCATCATCATCATCATCATCATCATCATCATCATCATCATCATNGGTATTAAAAGAAAGAATTTGTTTTGATCATTTGCATATTTACGTAATTACTTTTGAATTTGAATTGAAGTCAGTCAGCCATGACACAGACATAAAATCGTATTTGTTTAGACTGTCCTTTCTCCCAATCAAGCAGAGCTTTCGAACAATTATTGCACTGGAGACAAATAATATCGCAAGGCATGATCACAAGCTTTGTTTGTTGAAAAACAATCGACCAGACAATCGCTGTCTGTTTAAAAACAATACCCAATTATCACAGGATACAGGAGACACGAAATTTCCCACCCACCCCATAGACTCTACTTGTACTTTGTACACGTGAGTCAAAAATGTATAAAAAATATCGCTCGATCCAGACTTTACTCCTTTTTGTAGAATAGCTAAAATGTCTATGGGAATAAATGCTGCAATTTGAAAGCGCTGAAAATTGAAAGGAAGCTTTTTTCCTATCAATAGCATTCACTCTATTAAAGACAAATGACGGATAGATAGCGCCTAGTTTAAAAATAGAACAAAAGATGTCTGAGTGCCCTCATTGTCCAGTTGATTTGATAATCTCTTGAGGTCATCAAATACAATGGAATACAATAGGCTATATTTATATTGCCCAGGCCCCTGATTTAAGTCGCCTTATATCTCCGTCATTTGTCTTTAAGGCTTCTTTCAAACCTATGGTAACGAAAAAATTGTCCAGATAAGAATATTTTGCAGCTAAAGAAAGGGAAAATAGCGTGCTGTTTCCTCTACCTTCACAAGACCTGATACATCAAAATAAAAAAGTTGAGGACATTAAAAGTTTCAGACGTTTCCTTTTTGTCCGTATTACCTTTTAAAACGTCCGGAAATATTTTTGGCTAAATTCCTTGATCACGAAACTTTAAATTGAAGCATTTAGCGCTGATCGGTTAATTTTATGCAACTATAACCCATTTCAAGCGAAAGATTTTATCAATAACCATTAAAAAAGGAATTGTTTCCGACTTTTCAACAAGTGTCCGAAACTATTTTGCCCATAGTTTTTGTCTGAAACTTTTCCGTCCGCAATATTTGGCTATCAATGTAAACGTGGGGCATATGTGTTGTTTTTGTGAAGGTTACCGTTTTGCATACTTTAGAGAGAAATTAATGAAAATGATACATACCGTATTTCAAATTCTCTTCGTTTATCTTCTTCTTACGTCTAAACCTCCAGATTTCATAAATCGTACCAAGAACTACTGAACCACCAATGAGTGCTGATATTATATTTACTACCTGCTTGTAAACTGGAGATTCAGCCTGGAACATACTAGGACTTTCACTTCCACGGCCTTGAATAACTGCTGAATCTTTATCCTAAAAAATTAAGATACCGGGTAAGTAAAAAAAGGATCAGCGTTTGACAAACTGAATAATTAAGGACGACTGCATTTTAGTGGACCAGCTTTATGTCATATCTCTCGGGAACGTATTCGACCAAATACCCTACTAACCCTAACTAAACCCTACCTTACCCTAACTAACCCTAACTTACCCTAAATAAACCTAACTCACCTTAACTAGCCCTAACTTACCCTAAAATCCCTTTTCCAAAACCTAACCCTGACTCTAACCCTTACCCCATGACAAATTACTTGCTGATATTGAAAGCTGGTCCGCTAAAGTGCATACTATCCTATAATTACGAACAACCTACCGATTTCATTGTACTCTGTGCCATTTTATAGCGAGAAACCTAACTTAGAAGTTAAATATATTTCGCTAAAATAGCTCATTCCGTTTCAGCGTCATCAGAAATTTTGTTAAGGAGCTGTTTTTGAACATGCTGGATGAAGGACTAGAATGCTGAATCATCATTTAAAAGCTGAAGACTGGCAAACTTTGGTTGTAACTTCTTGTCCTTTTTCAAACACTTCTAAAAACAGCTTCCAAGTTAAATCACCAATAACCCCGTTCCTAATTTCAACAGTGCTTGTCAT
This sequence comes from Aurelia aurita, assembly GCA_004194415.1. Classification (NCBI taxonomy): domain Eukaryota; kingdom Metazoa; phylum Cnidaria; class Scyphozoa; order Semaeostomeae; family Ulmaridae; genus Aurelia; species Aurelia aurita. Next base: position 2,525,704 of record REGM01000023.1, on the reverse strand, counting down.
TCTAGCCATTGGAGAAATTCTTAAATTTTGTGATCTATGTGGTTAGCAGGTCTAAATTTCTGTCATGTCATGTCATATGTCACTTCGTATCATGTTGTGGTGTGTCGTGTCTCATGTTGTGTCGCGTCATGTCCTGTCCTGTCCTGTCCTGTCATGTCCTGTCATGTCCTGTCCNACTTTGGTTGTAACTTCTTGTCCTTTTTCAAACACTTCTAAAAACAGCTTCCAAGTTAAATCACCAATAACCCCGTTCCTAATTTCAACAGTGCTTGTCATTCTAGCCATTGGAGAAATTCTTAAATTTTGTGATCTATGTGGTTAGCAGGTCTAAATTTCTGTCATGTCATGTCATATGTCACTTCGTATCATGTTGTGGTGTGTCGTGTCTCATGTTGTGTCGCGTCATGTCCTGTCCTGTCCTGTCCTGTCATGTCCTGTCTTGTCCTGTCATGTCCTGTCCTGTCTTGTCCTGTCCTGTCCTGTCTTGTCCTGTCTTGTCCTGTCCTGTCGTGATGTGTCAGTGTGACATGTAATGTCATGCACTGTTCCTTAATGGCGCACACGGATTGGTCACATGCGAATTCCGAATTTATATGTTGCGTGGAAATTCAAATCAATTAGGTACAGAAAACCGAGGCAAAGCTGTGGTGGAAGCGGTGATCAATATGGCAGTGAACAAGACGCAACAGAAACAAAACACCACCAGCCATCATAGAAAATTAATTCAAGTCTTCTACCATCCAGCAGAGCCACATATCAAGTGTCTTTAAGGCAGGTAAGGCAATCCTAAACAGTTTTGCACTGCTCGTAGCTTTCATTACGTGGCTAGGCCTATTACGAAAGTAAGCAAAAAACAGCGGGAAAATACGTCGAAATTCAATCACGTGATCTATCGTAGGGGCCTTTAAAGCATCGTAAAAATTATTCTCAATCATAATACAATGGGTAGCCTCACTGCATAAGGCCCTCGACTTACGCTCATCTCATTGAATTGCTGCTGTTGTTGTCGCTGCAGTAGTTGTAGCGTTATCAGTTCAATCAAAGAGCGCAGCTACGACATTATTGAGTCTACACAATGGGCAGCTTAACTTCAATTCAAGATTTGCTTACCATTTTCTTCACAGGGACATATCGTTCCACTTCTCTTAGCAGGCGGGCTTGATTCGCATGTATGAAATCAGTAAAGACATCGACAAGTTTCGTTAAGTTTCCATTGAGTCCAATTCCAAAGTTGTATTTATCTGTTGCGATAGCCTTTTGCACGTAGAGTGCAGTGTTATCAAAGAATTTGCCATGTAATGATAGAGCATATGCATCAATAAGAGCTCCTTGTATTTCATCATTCAGCACCATTGTCAGGGCTTCCGGTACAGAGGTTTCTACGTAAAACGAAAACATGGGATGCTATTTATACGAATATTTAAACGTAGAAGACATGGCATGCTATTTATACGAATATTTAAACGTCTGAGTCAGATCCTAAAGGATTGAACTGAAAATAGGTATTGGCAGGTTGAAGAGGAAATACCCCAATATGAAAATTTGACACGCTTAAGCTCTGGCAAAATGAGAAAAATTGTTTGCCAAATATCTGAGATTTGCTTGTAAAGCAATGCTTTCCCGTTTGGCCACGTCCCAACATTGAGTGACAAAAGCAAAATTTGTTGGGCAAACAATGACTGTTCGTTTGGCGAGGGCTTAAGGTATCTCGAGGTTGTGCTCTCCTCAAAGTATGACTCATTTTTCATAAGTTAGTTACACTCTAAAAAGGAACATGTTTCGAAAGAGTAAGTGTCTCGAAACTTTAGTCATACTCTTTGCTTCCAACCTCTTACTGCGTATTTTGATGATAGCAGGTTTTAATTACTTTCTTAAGATAAGTAAGCTGAAGGTAAAGTTCAGGAGAGAAACGGTCCCACTGCCATGCCGTCACAGGCATGTGGGCAGTATAATAAAATGCTAGAAAACTACAACTTTTCACAAATGTCTAAACTTGTTTTGGCTCAACCGGTAGAGTAGAGTGGAGCAACATGAGTCATTGACAAATTCAACAAACTCACTGTTATTGTGTTTTACTTTAAGAAAATAAGTTTCTATCATAAACAAAGACAATTTTATCCATTGAAAAAGCTGCAATTTTATAACCAAGGATACTTTGCCTCAGTTTTAGAATAAAAAAAATCAAGTGACCGATTTTGCGCCACTTTGACCCATTTTGTCCCACTTTGAACCATATTGTCCCACCCCATTCTATAAGATTCAGCACTAAAAGCACACTACAACACTACAGCATAGGTGTCAAATCTTTAAAAAAATTGCACGGATGGTTAATGTATCTCCTGTTTGATTTAACGGATTGACAGGAACTTCAGGTATTTTGCTAGCATCCCATATGTGGCATTTTTGATATCCTGATTATTTTCAGAATTACAACGTTTTTCTTTTTATTGAAAACATACCTGGCAAGTTGTGAACAAAAATCATCGCATATCCAAAATTAATAGGGGAAAATGGTTACAGTCTTGAAGAAAACCATTGTTTATGAAGGTCTATAAAATGGCGGTAAACAGAAATCTGTAACTTTTCTGGTTTACGATTTAGCAATTTGATGACGTCACAACTTCAAAACTGGTTAAAACATAGAAGAAGCTGTAGTTCTGAAAATAATCAAGATATCGAAATCTATGCAATGTCTTTGAAAGATTCGACGCATATGCTGCACACTACTAAAGCTATAACTGTATACGTACTATTCACTGGTATTGCACCTGTAAGTAGCGCTACCTTCTCCTCAAATGTCCCACGAACAACTGCCATCTACAAAACAAGATGAAATTGGTGGATCTGTAAACAAACATGATAATCCGTCAACTAAGAACCAGCAGCAAACAGTTAAAGACCCTGTGCTCCCCAAGATCCTTCACGGTCTCAGATTGACTTTCATACTGTATGAAAGTCGTTTTGGCCTAGCAATCGTGAAAACTGTATTGTCTTTTCAATCGTCAAATGAACGTTGTTATGTCATCGCTTTTGAACTGAAACAACAGACATTACTGAAAATAGTTGGAAGGATTAGGAAGCTTTTGTTCCTTGCAGCTATTTATGTTCCCACTATTGTGTGTTAAAATATGTTGTTTACGGTCATATGATGTTTTGATGGTTCGTGCACGTGCATAGGATCATGGGGAGCACAGGGTCTTTAAAGGGAATCTAAGCAAATAAAAGTGGCTCAAGCCGCCTGTGTTCAAATTCAGTATCAGATATCAGTATTTCCTGTTGACGTAGATCAGTTACCCAAATATGGTTCGGAATGTGTCACGGCCTATTGTCTTTGCACGACAATTTTTATCAGAGGATTATATATGCTTAGGTTCCCTTTGACTATTCGCTGTTGCAAGGAATAAATTTTGACTGTCATTTCAAGTTATACCGGGTGTCCCAAAAAAAAGTATACAGATTTGGTCAACCCTAACGATCACAATTTAGCATGAATCAATCCGAAATCATTTTTAAAACATTACTCGATAGTTAACTTGAACATAGATACCTTGTTTGTTGACATTGGTGCTTTGAGAGTAGAGATATAAACAAATTTGCTACCACCTCCCAACCAGAGCTTTGACGTTTTGGCCTAAGCAATATCCACATTTTGTTTCACTTAAAATGAATAAAGTTTACTTCGGAGCTCCCTTGATGATAAGCGTCACGTAAATTATATTTTGTGAAACGCATTTGTTGTGCAGGTTTTAATTTTTCTCCTCCTGATTCAAATTTTTCCAAGTTTAGTGTTGACTTATTCGCTGTGCTTTAAGAATTTGCTTAGGCCAAAACGCCAAAGCTCTGGTTTGGAGGTGGAGGCAAATTTGTCCTTTGAAGATTTATATCTCTATTCTCAAAGCACCAATGTCAACAAACAAGGTATCTATGTTCAAGTTAACTACCGAGTAATGTTTTAAAAATAATTTCGGATTGATTCATGCTAATTTCTGATCGTTAGGGTTGACCAAATCTGTATACTTTTTTTTGGGACACCCGGTAGTTTATAGAAACTGTATATGTTTTGCGTGATGCTAAAGGCTGGTTCCCACTGCGCGATGAACTATCATTCCTCATCGCCAATTTCATAAATGCGATGAAAATTCATCTTGCACTGGGAACGACAATAGGCTGCAAAGGCTGATTGACAATGGTCGTAAAATCAGGCTTTAAAGTCAAATGTGGCCATAATAGGCCCTACGAAATTTCCTTCTTCAGTTACCTGCCTGATAACAATCTTTCTCCTTTCCAAACTTAAGTCAAAATGAGTGGGTTTTACTTCGGAGGCCTAGATCTGAAGTGCAGAACGACCGAATTGGGATTTCCAAGTTGTTCAGTTGAAATTGACAACTTTATAGTTTCTCAAGGGATATAAACTCGCACAAAAACAAGGAATCTGTTGGAGCAGAAGATCTGAAACAAAACCAACATTGCGCTGAAGCTGCAGTTGCCATCGTGGTTTCGTAACTCCATCATAGACTGAGTGGTACAAAGTCATATCAAAAGGATTCTGGAAATCAACATGTGGTATTTTCTGGAGCATGGTAATACTTAAAAAGTAATATTTTAAGCAGCCTCCTCACCTTATTATTGTATAATTTGACATTTTCAATTATTATTTGCTCCTTGACATGCAAAGCTGATGTTAACGCACTACCAAGAATGGCGTACAAACATAATCCCATCAAGATCCATGCGACAGAAAAGACCTTAGCACGAAAAGATTTTGGTGTCAGGTCTCCATACCTGTACGGAATAAAAGAGTAAGTATAATTTTAGCAAACTTTGATTGGCTAAAACATTCAAACCGAACAAATTAGGACAATAGCTTTCAGACAAAAAATTTAGAGATATTGCTGACCAAATTAATAGCGGTTTTGCAGCCCGGTAACGTTTTCTATAAGTTTTGAATTTATTTCAAAAGTCAAAGTAATGGCCCAAGCCTGTTTGACTCTCAGTCAGTCAAATTGAAGGTATATATGCCAGGGCAATGCTTAGAATTAGCGTAAATATTTCGAGCGAGGGGGGCCTATTTGCTAGAATTAGTCCTGAGGTGGGGGCGCTTATTCGAAGGGGGGTTTATTCGAAAGAGGGGGTTTAATCGAGGACTTACAGTATGTGAATATGGAAATGTTATGTCAATAAAAAAAGTGTCACGGCAATCATTCGATAAGCTGGCTTGGGGCGACTGAGACAAAATCACAGCAATAACTGAAACAATAATTTAAAGTTTTCATTGCATTATAAAACTGCGGTCATTAAAAATTCAGTCACTTCAAACTTCGAATAACATATTCGTCAGAAATTAAGCTAGTCTGAAACTTTTTTCTTTGGATGTAAAGACTTTCTGAGATGAACGACCACAAGAGATAAAAGATTCCAGCACCCTTCTAATTATAAAACAAAATTAGGTGCTGGAATGGTGATACATGCAACTGCAGGCTCTGCAAAGTGCATGTACCACAGGTTGGGTTACTAACAGGATAGACTTCCATGTTTTTATCCTGTAATTAATATCAACTTTATTTAGAAAAATTGAAAACAATGCAAAGTAGGCTAAAAGTAACTGTAAGTGTAGTTATTTTTATTTCTCTTGCCTACTGTAAGTAAGTAAATAAATAAATAAATAAATAAATAAATAAATAAATAAATAAATAAATAAATAAATAAATAAATAAATAAATAAATAAATAAATAAATAAATAAATAAATAAATAAATAAATAAATNATAAAAGATTCCAGCACCCTTCTAATTATAAAACAAAATTAGGTGCTGGAATGGTGATACATGCAACTGCAGGCTCTGCAAAGTGCATGTACCACAGGTTGGGTTACTAACAGGATAGACTTCCATGTTTTTATCCTGTAATTAATATCAACTTTATTTAGAAAAATTGAAAACAATGCAAAGTAGGCTAAAAGTAACTGTAAGTGTAGTTATTTTTATTTCTCTTGCCTACTGTAAGTAAGTAAATAAATAAATAAATAAATAAATAAATAAATAAATAAATAAATAAATAAATAAATAAATAAATAAATAAATAAATAAATAAATAAATAATAATATGATGATGATGATGATTATGATGATGATGATGATGATGGTGATGATGGTGATGATGCTGGTGATGATGATGATGATGATTATAATGATGATGATGATGATGGTGATGATGATGATGATGATGATGAACAAAATATTCCTTGATGTCTAAAAAATTAACAACTATTTTTCGGTAGTTTCAAATAGAGCAAATCCGCACATACTTGACAATCCCCCCCCCCCCCGGGATCAACTTAAACTTTAGATTACCAATGCTTGATTTTCAATTACACTCCAACACTTACCCAACAGTTGTCATAGTTACGTAGGCCCACCAAAATCCCTGCCACATTCCCTGAAACACCGATGGAGGAAATTCTTCGGGATTTGACGAAGTATCCTAAAAGATAGAGGAATCATTTATTCACTATAACGGGTGAGTAAAAATAAAGCCACTGCCCCGTTTGAAAAGCCACTGCTCAAGGTGATAATATTAATAATTGCAATAATAATATATCAAGGCAATAATATTGGCAAATATATTATCTAATAGTGAACATGTTCAAATAAATTTTAAACCTTACCTGACTGACATCGGCCACTCCGTTGTGGAATTATGAGGAATTTCTCGAGAAAGCCCTTTCAAGAAACATTCAAAAACGGCATAAAATCACGATCAAATTTTCCTTATATTTTTACCTTCCAGAAATGACTTGTACATGCTTAGCACGTGTCATTCCTTTGGGAGGATGAAAGTGGAGCATAACAAAATTATTTCGGGCAATTTCATCCTCTAACAGGATAACACGCGCTAAAACTTGTTGAAATCATTGTCGTAGGGCACAAATATTAGAAAAATTTGATCGTGATTTTAGGCGCCTTTAATTCCAAAAAAACATTGATGGTTTGTCAGACTTCAAGATCAGTCTTTCATTCTGCGAACAAAATTGAACAGAAATTCGAACACCAAATACAATCTCAATGCACTTACCAACGCCCATAATATAAATCCTGCTACAACAGCAAACAACATATTGATTAAAACCAAAGGCCATATTGAGAATATTGATTTCTGCATTGCCTCAGTTTTACTAATTATTGTAACTTTCTTCAACACAACCATTGCTGTCAGGGGTTTATAGACGAGAGGCAAGAACGTCCCTTCACTTAGAAAATTCTTCTGCTCCGTACGACCTTGGATGGGAAACGCGAGTTTGACGTACGGCGATGCAGCATTAATGCAACCTTGTTCAGAACCTTGCATGCTTTTTTGTCCACTGTCGTCAAAATCAAAATGCACCACAGAGTATCCATGTCCTCTGGGACCATTGCAGTTTTGACAACCCCATATTGCCATGTCTCTAACGAATTCACCAAAAATGCCTTTGGGAACGTAGGAAAGGTTCGAAACACCAGATTTGCTTGGGTTTGAGCCATCGATACTCGTGTTGTAAGTGTAAGGCTGGATCTGCCACCAGCTTGTGTAAAGATGCTTGATACATCGACAAGTTTCTGAAATAAATCAAGTTTAGATTGATTCTGCGACAAAATAAACTGTTTTCATATTGGATGAGTAAAGAAACTGTTCACTATTTGAAAAATCGTACTGCAAATACAGCATGATATCTTGATTATTTTCAGAATTATTGCGTTTTTCTTTTCATTGAAAAAATTTACGAAAAGCTTTGAAAATAATTAAAATCATCATAAATCCTAAATCGATAAAGAAAAAACGGCACAATCTTCAAGAAAACCATAGTTTATGAAGGTCTATAAGATGGCGGTAAGCAGAAATCCATAGCTTTTCTGGTTCACGATTTAGTAATTTGATGACGTCACAACCGGAAAACTGTTTGAAACACAAAAGACGCTGTAATTCTGAAAATAACCAAGATATCAAAGATTGCCAATGAAAACTTGCAACAAAGTACATGAAGTTTTTTCAAGCCATTAAGTCAAATGAAAGATGCATTAACCAATCGTGCAATGCTTTTTAAAGATTTGATGCCTATGCTGGCAAATACAAGGAATTGTGCTTGAGATTGTGTTTACACAAGAAGTAATCAGAAAGCACCCACGCTTTATTATGATGAGGCAAGAATTATCTAAGTCAGGCTTTAGTTTTTCATCAACGAACAAAGTAAGCTGGGATTGTTTAACTGCGAATGAGAAATGAAGGATTCGACACTACTTTTTGAGACAGCTAGAGTGAAGCCACTTTTTCGATACATCAAATGAAAATATCAATTGTTACAAATTTCACTAAACGCTTAATAGATGATAACGATAAAGATGGCGACAGGGAGTTTCTTACCAAGGCGCATTGCGTTCTAATAGACCATATCGCAGTCGAAGGCGCTGTTCGCGTTGCATCTCGGTATCGCATGGGAGGTGTCGAATTCAAAATCGAATCCAACTTCGAAATCCCTATGCGATCCCACGATGCAACGCGAACAGCGCCTTCGGATTCGACTGCGGAATAGTCTATTACCAGTCTTTAACGATTCTCTAGGGATTCGATTAAAGAATGCAATGCATCTTGCCAAAAATCTCCCTGTAGACACTACCTCCAGAACTAAAATTCAGTCTCCATTGAGATTTTTAAAAGATTCGTTAAAGAACGCCGGTCAACCAGCATCCTTTTTGCGGTCGCGCTTTGCAGAGAACGTTATCATATGAAAATGGCCACCGCAGTCGAAAGGCAACAACCGAAGTGCGCAAAGGATGCTGGTTGATTAGCGCTCTTTGAAGCCCATAAATGCCAAGCCGGCAACTGCAGATTATGTAAAATATTATATCCCAGTTTAGGTTTTCTATTGTAAATTGTATTTTTGTTGGTTTTTGTCTCTGTTGCATCTTATTCACTACCATCTTGATCATCGCTTCCACCACAGCTTTGCTTCGGATACTACCTAACTGAATTAGATTTCCACGCAACATGTGAATTCGGATTTTGCATGTGACCCATCCGTGTGCGCTTTAAAAATGATCGTTTACTTACTTGGAAAGATCGGTTGAGAAATAACACCATCACCATATTTTGTTGTGCCAAGAATCTGTATCTTGTAAGTACAAAAAGTAGATAAATATTCCAAATAGACTTCGTTTACGGTTACTGGCACTGTCTTCATCAATGTCGGACTATTCTTCACGATTTTATCTGACTCTGAGTACTTCTGGTAAAAAATCTTGTATGTTAGTATATGACCATGTCTGTGTCCTTTTGGGATGGGCTTCCATTTCAACAGTAATGAATATGGGCCAGTGTAGTCTATGCTGTATAAGCTTTGCGGAGACATTGTTGGCACTGGAAGAAATTTTTTATAAAATTTAGTAAACAAAGCCGCCATAAGAATTTGAATGATCACAGTTCAAATGATAGTTCACGTGAAAAAAGTTCGCATATCAAAATAAAAGACGTCCTAAGATACGCTGCATTTTAAGTACGGTATGCTGAGCACAAATATGCCAGAAAACTTGCCATAATACCAGGTGTCAAATAATTCAAATATTGCTTATTATTCAAATAATGCGTTGCTATTGAAACCTTTTAAAACTTTGGACGACCTGTGCTTGACTCCTTCATAACATTTAGGCCTACAGTTTTAGTCTTGACGATGGTTTTCGCGTTTCGGAACTCATAACTCCAAGAATTTTCAACCTAAGGTGAAAATCAAACTATTGACATCTAAGTTAGCCTTTGTGAACTGTGACAGACGATACCACAGATTCCTATCGCTTTTCAATATGGCGCTACGTTCAAACAAACGTGAGTACTTTTTTTGGGACACCCGGTATGTATCCTTGCAATTGCTAGCAAAGATTTTGTAATGATCCAATAATTCAAAGTCATGTCAATTCACTTTTTCGGGACGTACTTTGTGACCGGAAAAGTCAACAATTCTAGGAACCAAAGTTTCTATTACATATTCTACATTCCTCGTAACTGTATATGGCATTCGGTTGATGATAATCTATGACGTCCGACATTTCATCTTCAGTTTCGATCAAAAATATTTAAAAAGGAGATTTAAAATTTGCGGTGGAACTAGTTTTAACTTTAAAATAAAAAGCCAAACAATTTTCTGCAAATAATTAATATTTTAGAATGATTTCTAGGACATAATGCTCTTCGATTCTGATACTTTTCATTCTCTCAAAAATACGTAGCTAATTTTCTTTCGGATGTCTTTCTACAACCACCGAACGTTAACAGCCCTACATCTTGTTGCCTCCTTCTAAGTTTGCTTGGGGAAAACAATCGAATCAAGAGTAACCCACCATCTTCGTCTGTCCGTATTGTGAAGTTTGCACTAATGAGTCCCTGTCCTACTATTGTTGCACCATAAATACGCAAATCGTAAAATGTCCACTTTCGCAAGGTTCGGATTTCAGTCGAGTTGGAACTGGCGGTGATATTGAAAGAACGCCATGGCTGTAATGGGTTCAGTGTTTCCCTAAAAGAAATAAGAAAGAGAATGTAAGAATATTTGTAAATACTCTACTTGAGGCATATTTCTCGGAGAATTTATACCAAGTAGCCCAATAAAAAGTCAAACTTTTTGAAATATCATCAAGATTTGATTATTCTACCGATTTTTAAATTTTCCTTGTGTGTATTTGTGCCAAGGACTAAATAAATTTAATATATAATTCCTATCTTATTCTTTTGGAACAAAGTCGATGAAATTGTGGCACAAAAAACATGCTTTGAGCAATATTATTTTAAAAAATATCACATTTTTAGCCAAATTTGCGATTTTCAATTAAGTGGTATTGCGGGATAAAAATTCAAGCTGATGATCAGTTCTTGTGATTTCGGAGTATGCTTCAAAATCAGGTAGCTTATAAAAGCACAAATTCCTACAAAGCTATTTCAAGACTTTGCAATAGGTCTCAAATTAATTTAGCCTTGCAACGAAACGAATTCACAAAAAGACATTCTCAAGATCAGCAATATAATCGAATGTTGATGATTTTTCAAAAAGTTCCCTCTTTTTGGACCACTCGGTATTTGAGCCATAGTTTTCTGAAGTTATAGAGGGCTTTCATGACACACACAGTGCAACAATATTTCATTGTTAACCACAAAAATCCAAAAATATAGCGACACTAATTCTAAATGCAAATTTGTTAACTGTCTGCTTGCACAGTTTTCCCCAAATAAGTGCCTGCTGAGGACAAAGTAAATAATCCGTTAAGAGGACTCAACACTTGAGTGTCTAAGATTTGCTTCCCAACTGACTAGTTGTCAAAGTTGTTGAAAAAAATGATGGGATTATGCATACAATTTTTAGCGCTAACATTCGAAATGGGCTAAATCAATTGCTGATTGCTCTCTGGCGAATCAGGAAGAGCTAAATATCTGAAAGTAGTAAAAGTTGTTTTCTCAAACAACACAAACGTGCAAGTGTGTTTAAAATAATGGTTTCTAAGAAGGCATGAAATTACCAAAATATAATGAAGACTTTTGTTTGATGATTGAAACAAGTTTATATTTGTCACGAGCAGCCTATTTCTGAGGATTCAATGTCCTTAAGTATTCATACCTGTAATAGATAGCATAATAAAGAATATAGCCATTCCGATATTCCCAAACAATTTTGTCCCACTCAAGACGCAAGCTCGTCGAGCTTGTGTTCCAACATCTGAAGTCCGTAGGCTCTCGTGCTGGCACTAAAAAATGAACAAGAATTCATTCAGAAATAGTGATTTAAAAAATTCGTAATGATTCACAATCTTGAGATAATTGAAGAGAAAATCTCCTTACGGCGAAAAGTTTTATTACGAGGAGTGGTAAAAACGGGGAAAATTGGCCTAAATCAATTGTTATGATTTTTACGCCATCGGATTGGCCCAGTTCGTAGAAGCGTGTCCAATTTGTTAGCCAATCAATGATTGATACATGTGCCTAGTTATAACCGTCTGTGTGTCACGTGATGCCGTAAAAGATCAGCATTTAATTAATGGAATTCATATTTGCAACTATCTGCATGTCATGTGATGCCATAATTTCCGAAGGCTGTATCATCTCACAAATAAATGAAAAAGAAAAGGAAATTGAAATACAATACACTCCAGTGTGCTAATCGTTAAAAGAAGATAGAGAAACGTACGGTCCTCGTCCGTCTGGACATAAACAGGCTGGCCTAAAACTCCATGCCCCTTCATCGTATTTCCAGCAACGTATATTGTGTAATTTTTATGCATATCCAGTCCAGTTAGCGTGAAATTCATTCTTGTGGAGTTACTATCCAGGGTTACATTCTTTTCGAAGTATGATAAATCAATTGTTACATTGTGTACCGGCGTCTTAGTGATCCGCTTGTAGAATATCGTGTAACCGGTCAGAATTCCGTGGACACAACAAATGGGATCCTCGATCGTTGGGTCATGGATGATTGGAATCGGATCCCAGGATACTAAAATGGTGGTTGAACTTGTTGAAACGGCTGATACATTGAAGGCTGCCATACTTGGAACTGGAAAAAAGAAAAAGAAACGATATCCCAGCAGCTAAAACAGCTAAAACAACGTTCAGATAAAAGTAAGAACGCGTCAGAAATGCATTAGAAATCGGTAGTTTTGCTTCAATTTGAGATTGCATCGGCGCACTTGAAGATATCCTAACGCATGTGGATGGAATCAAAAAGTTGAGATTCCACCAGTATTGATTCCACCTGGAAGCGAAAAGTCATTAAACATGCGTTTAAAATGAGTTTCAAAAATACGGCATCCCAATTCCAATGCGTATGCTTTATGGGTCAATGCTTCTTAAATGGAACTCACAACATTATAATCAAATATCTGGCCTAAATTTGATGTCTTTTTCTGTTATAAACTTCGCCTGAATTATGGATTTCAACAGGCTGAAATGATACTTAAATTCCTACTCATTCGTAAATTGTCGTAACGTGTCCCAATAGAAATTAAGAGAATGTAGAGTCAAGGCAGTAGTTGTGTTTTGATAGATGAAACTTTAACCGCCAGGCGCAAGGAAAAGTAGTACGCGCAGGATTGTTCACCTGACTGGTAACTAAGGTATGGTAACCCAACTCTACAAAATTCCAAATCCCTCCATCCTCCCATAAATGCTATGGACAGCTCCTCTAAACTATCCCAAACATGTTTAATAGCTCTCCAAAACACTGCTAATCTCCTCATTTTCTAATTTCGTCGTTTTCAAAACTGCTCATCTCCTCATTTTGCGTTTGTTTTCTCAAAAACAGCGCGCATCACACATTTCCACTCACTGCTCTCCCGTTTAAAGAAATTGTAATCCGGCGTTCTTAAACGACAAAACAGTCAACTTAGATATTCAGTATAACTTAAATGTTTTTTATTTCTTAATAAAGCCTAGTCAGTTGCAAATGAACGACTTAAAATATTCCGCGATAGCACTCATCTTTTTCGTCGTATCGATCTGCCTTTGGACTTTTCTGTTAGCACCAGATTGGGCATAGAAGATTCAGTGGCCGTTTTGGAGAGCCCTCCCTTTTTAATCATAAAGTTTGGGCTTGGATATTAATCTAACGAAATCTAACATGTTTCCCTTTTTCAATTTCTAATCAAGCCTAGTTAACTACAAATGAATGACTATCTATAATGGCCGGCACATATGGCATGCGGCCAGCTTATACATTCAACTATATCTTGTTTGTAGGAAATCACATTCAGTACATACAGACCGCGTAGACATTTGACTAAACATGGATAACGAGCAACATGTCAGGGATATTATTCCATCGACGCCATTGCTTAACCGAATCTAACAGGATGAGTCCGGAAAGCATTCTGTTCTCACACCTAAGCTGTAGTATCCGATTACAATGAATTATAATTGACAAAGATGGGAAAGCTGTGGCCTTTGAGAAATCGATTGCAAAATTTGACACACGAAAGCTTTATTTCAAGATTTTTATGGCCACCAAAGATGTTTTGTGTCGATTCTTGACGCTATATCTAGCGTCATTCGGAGATTTCCATCTTCTTTCATAGCCTCGTTTTGATTAAAATCAATTATCAATTGGCCATGATTAGACTTATACATCGTCGTAGTTTCGCTCCTTGCCTGAACTGATAAACCGCTCAACTACGTTGTGTACATCTAGGCCATCTAGGCCATGATAGGAAAGAAAATAGCCTACTTCTGATTACAGTGAATTATTATTCACAAAGTTGGGAATGCTGTTTTCTATGAGAAATCTATTGCAAATTTGGACACATGAAAGATTTATTGCAAAGTTTTAGCAGCCACCAATGATTGCTTTTTATATTTTATGTCATATCTTTCTGAGTTCTTTCTCCTTATAAGTTCTCGCTAAGGAGGCCGATAAAAGAGTTACATGACACGGTAAGTTAATGGATGGCATTTAACAACGTCGTACCAAAGTTTCGCGTCGAGGATCCTCAGCATCACTAAGGCTCTAAACCTAACCTCGGGGAACCTCACACATGCAGCTTAGCTGGCATAGCAGAGCTTAAGATTAATGTAGTTTCCGCTCTGGTGAACCCTTGCAAAACAATTCAAAATAAATCGATTCATTCTCCGATTTCAAATCTGGAAACTGCCGCTAAACGGGATAGAATTTGGCTACCAAAAGCTACTTTACATGAGAAGATTTAAGTCTTCGGAGTAGGCGAGTTTTCTGGTAGTGAGAAATGGAAAATTCCTTTGCACTTAGGCTTTGAAAGCAATCCTCAAAACATGGAAAAGAGTCAAACAATAATTACCATCTTCATCAGTCTTCGCATAATCCGCAAATGTCCAAGAACCCGTGCCAATCTTCGTGTATGCAGTCAAATGAATAGTATAATCCATAAATTTAAAGAGTCCCGTTAACTCATAAGTAAGTCGTTTGATGACGTCATCAATCTCCACTCGAACTGGAGGCGTGTACACTACTGTATAATTCCCAGTAAATTTATCCATATTCACCCAATTGACTGATAGCGGATGTGTTGACTTTGTTACCCTGTAATAAACTGCGTAGCCACGAATGTCCCCTTTTCTCGGCATAAACGGCATCTCATTCCATTCTATATGTAATGATGTCGAGCTTGAGTTGACTATGGTCACGTTTTGTGGTGCCAGGATTGGTTCTATGGCAAGACAGAAGAAGTCCTTTCAGAACAGTTTTTGATTACGAATTCTTTTGCATTTTAAACTGCTACCGGGTGTTCCAAAACAGGCCTCACCTTCTTCTTACGTAGACCTAAGGCTTTCTTTACTTAGGACATCTAAAGGCCAAAATGCTTTACTTATAGAGGAGCTAGGCTGGGGAACTTAATATAAATATCAAAGAATTAGCTGCCTTGCTCGATTTGCGCAGAGACTAAAAGCTGACCTTTAATTTCGTATCTTTCTTTTTGCCCTTGATTATTAGAAACATTATTTAAGTTGATAAGCAAATTCTAATTAGGTTTCAGTCATGTTTGCATGGCTCTCTGTAAAAAATTCATATATGCTGAGTAGATTACCAAGCCTAAAAAATTGAAAATGAAATTAATGAAAAGCTCAAAAGTGATGGTTCTTATGTGCGGGATTTTACTGTATATACTTACTGTCTTCACTTGTCCATATATGAAATCTTCCTTTGGGCCCATGGCCTTTTGATGTCATTGCAGCAACGTCAATCGTGTATGGAGTATATGTGACCAAATTTGGAATATCAAGGGTCAAACTGTTTGGCGGTAATGTTAACATCGAAGTGGTGTCACCTGTGAAAATGTTATCTAAAATCACTGATCATGATTTCGGAGATTTTAAATCTTAAATCATTGGGGTGGAGAGGGGGAAATGGGTCACTTAATTGTTGGCGTCTAGTGTCCTTGATTGGGACTCATTTTCCCCACCCTATACCCTATACAAATATTTAAAGCCCGATAAATAAAGCGTTGATTGAGTGTGTGTAAATATTCTTCAAACATTTTTCCAATTTTTACTTGAGACCCAAAAAATAAGTCAAAATATGCTCCTTTGTAATGCTACTAAACATATGGGTTTTCTTCGCGCTGTACGATTAATTTCACATTTTCTAGTTTTATGCAAGCAGCAGGAGCTCAATTTCTTTGACCTGTTCCCCTTCTCATTTCTCATCTTTTACTACCTCTCATTTTTTAAATCCCTTCTTCAGTCCTCACGTGATCAAACATACTCGATATTCATCAGCAAAAATGGGAGAAAAATATCTGTTTTGGAAAAGAATAGTTGTAACTAAATAATAGATACAAAATGAATCAATAAATGACAAAGTGATCGACCAACAGTAAGCTCAGGCTTGACTGGAGATCCAAATGAGCATAATTCTGCAACTTCAAATACGCTTACCAGGAACTGGGTATCTTTTGCCCCACCAAACTTTGTAGCCTGTGAGAACACCATGCACACAGCATGACGGGATACCATTTCCAGGGACAGGCTTCCATTTTATACGAAGCATCCTGGAAGTAATCGATTCACCAGTGACATTGGCTGGTGCTGCACTTGGTACTGAAATGAGAGAAGAAGATGTAAACAAATGAGACTGCAAAACAGTGGATTGGAGTTGAGTCAAACTGTATTATACAAACACTTTAGACTGATTTTTGCAAATGTCAATTTCTTAGTGTATCGTCTGCTCGATTTAAAACTAGATGCTCACAACATTTGCGAGCAATGCCATTTGCGACAAAAAATTGCTAATAACCAGTTCTTGCGTTAGGGTTGATGGGGGTAAAATAAATTGCAAAACAAAACCTCAATTGGCAAGTGAGCCATTTTTGTCATTTTCATCTTTTTTCATATTTTTTCTGACAAATAATTTTCAAACATTCATGGAAAAAAATAGCTGGGATCAGCTGGGCCAGTTTCAGTGTTCTTGTGACATTTCCTAAAATATCTAATAGAAAACGCAAGTTTAGGGTCTTATCAGCCCCACCTCCCCCAAATACAATGATGCCACGATTTAATAATAATAATAATAATAACTTCTTATTTACAGTTGGTAAGTTAACTAATAGCTCGTACTCTTTACAAGAGTGAGCTAATAAAAACCAACTAATATACATACTTTATACACCAAACCATAATATTTACAATCAACAGCATAATTTACAATTGCATCCTTCCCCACCCCACGTTTTGATTTTTTTGCAAAAAGAAGGGACCGAATAATGTTTAATAGCGTCTGATAGAAGCAAAACGGAACAAAGAATATGGGGGCAAGTATGGAAGGCCGGACTAATGCAATATTGTGATTTGTCCACCAAAGTTTTTTGGCGATGATTGTAAAGTGAATCACATAGTATGATTGCGATATTCAACCTATATAATACAGGTACTTACTATCTTGGTCCGTACTCGGTAATACTTCCGTACTGAATGGTCCGGAACCCTTGCTTGTCACAGCGCTCACTTTGATTGTATATATCACATATCTCAAAAGACCAGTAAATGTCATCTGTAATGTAGGCTCGTATTGTGTATGATTCACCCATGATTCATTGCCAATAGCTTGTTTTATTGATACAATGTAAGCATAGACGATTCCATTCGCATCGGCATAAGGAACTGGTTGCCAATAAACAAGAAGGCTTGTCGAGGATGTGTTTACTGAAGCTATAGACTGTGGAGGAGCACTGGGAACTATGGAATAAATGAACTACTTCAGTGATCTGAAAAAGTCTAAATGAAAGCTGATAACACTTCGCATAAATTTGACGATTTACTTCTCACAAATTAGATGAGAGAGGCATAGGCCCTGAATATTGAACAACAGACTTTGAAGCATCGCTTTTTTGTGTATAACTTGGTACAAACCTTACTTAGTACTTCTTTCCAGTCGACTTTAAATTATAGAATTTCTTTAAAAGGCGTTTTATTTTGAATTTAAAGTCATGCAATTTCAAAAACTGGCACCATATACAATTGCATGAGGGAGTAAAACATTTTTGAATATAATCGATATTGTTGGATAGCATCTATTCAGAGCTTTGAAATAAATCAGATACGAACAAAATTTGGGTCATTTTGAGCTTGAAAAATGGGCCCCAAGCAGCGATTTTCCAGACGAGGTCTATGCAAAAAACATCGTAAACAGGCAAAATCTCAAACATCTATATCCTGGCCATCTGCAAATATGTCATAATTCGCATTTCTTCCATAGCCTGCAACACTGCGCAATGGTAAATTCAGACTACGGGAGGGGTCTCCAATAGTAAAGGCATATAGGGACGCGGCACCCTCAGAGGTATGCATTTTCGAGGTTAGAGTATAAGTAAGAATATGGTTTTCCGGTTTAGTCTAGCTGAGAGTATCGTTTCTCAGCATTTTGCCGTTTCAGGCTTGGCAACGATATAATTCTTGCAACAATCATGTTAGGCATGGGTGTCTTTTTTGGGGAAAGTTTGGTCCAGCCAACGGTACCCTTTTGAAAATGTGGGCGGCACACCCCTACTCGAAATCTAACACCCCCCCTGTGATTCAGACTGGCCAACTTACCAGCTTCATCAGTTTCAGCAAGCATAGGACTGCTTATTGGACCAACACCCTTTATCGTTGTTGCTTGAAGCATAATTGTATAATTCATGTATGGATCCAGCGAGTTGAGTTTCACACTGCTTTCATTAGCATTGACAGCGACAGTGCTAAATCCTGCGGGTGGTGATGATGATCTGCGCATTCTTCTGCGGGAAATTGTCGATTGAAAGTACGAATTGAATAGACTGAATTGCCTCGGTTGTGAGATATCACTGTTTGTAGTTGCTGTTGCAGCATTATCGACAGTTAAATCAAATCTGTTGGACTCTACTCGTTGGGAAATCTCGCTGCTTCCGCTAGCTGAATAAGATTTTTCAGCATTTTCAGCAGTTAGTGTGCCGATACAGAAATCAAGAACACTTTGGAGTGCAAGATTGTCAGAGTCTTCTTGGTCTAACTTCTCAACATCACTAAACATTTCCATGCATTTCTCTAGCCTAGCAGCTTTCATAATATCAAACACATCTCCATTATCCTGAGCCGATCGTCTTTTTCTCGAACTCGACGAATTCGAGGGATCTGTCTTGTTTCTCTTGTCTTCCAACATCTTCAAGTATGCTCGCCCATCAATCGCCCGAGTTGGTGCACTTCTTACATCAATTTTATAGAAAATGTTCACCGTTTGAATACGCCCGTTTTGGTCCTGATCAGGCGGCTGTGCCCATGATATGCTGAGTTCAGATGATGAAGCAAAATGTCCGAATATCTCTGCAGGAGCTGCGGCTGGAACTATGAAGAGAGAAACAAAAACTTTTAGCAACAATGCAAATTGCAAATTGTAATATTTACTGTACTGTATAGAATCTCAATAGAAATGACCTGGGAAGCTAATACACCATACAATTTATATCTTTCGGATACCTCATGGGCCAAATAAGTATCCATGTTTGGCCATACCTACAGACAGTAGCGCATCGTGTAATAGGCTTATTTCAAATATACAATTCATATTCGAGATAACTAAGACTTTAAAATTTTCTGGTTCTTCGCACTGTTACTTCGTTGGTTACGACTGATTTTAGAAAAAACTCCGGAACTCACAAAGACGATCAAAATTTGGCAAAACATCGTCGAATCAAATTTATCATCCTGGCTTTTCAACAATGCATTAATTTGATACATGTACTTTAAAAGAGAGCCCTACTGTAAAACAGGGATGGTTTCCTTTGCACTCGGTATTACCATTTGGTACCACAACAAATGTATTATTAATCTGGTTAATCTGAATTTTTATCAACATTTAAAATTTGCTACAGAACTTTAATATCGCGTTGAGTAGCAAAACAATTTGCTAAATATTTAAAGTTTAGTTGGCTCTCTGATTGGCAAATCTTATAATAGCACAGGGGGTCCAGACGTCCAGGCGTATCCCTTAGCGAGTACCCTAGTTTTCGTTTCTTTGCATCCCTCTGATCCGGATTATTAAAACAACACCTGTGTAATTCGAGATCGGATGACCTCATCTTTTGTAATGTGAGATCTTTGTTCTCATTGGTTGAGATTTGAACTCGCGGTTTTTTCAAATCCTGCGCCTCGTAACGGTTCTACTGTAACAACAACAGGTCAACCGCAACGATGACGTAACCCGATCTGGAATTACACAGGTGTTGTTTTCATAATCCGTATCACAGAGAAGCAAAGAAAAGAGAACTAGGGTACTCGCTAGGGGATACGCCTGGACCCCCTGTGATAATAGTGCACAGTATTGCTCTCGTTTCTTTCCCATAACCAGTACCAGACAAAAGTATAGACTCTTATTTATCGTGAAAGAGCACTTACTATCCTCGTCAGTAACAGCATTCACTACTGTGTAAGGTCCAATCCCCATTTTGGTGAAACCAGCCACACTAATTCTGTACTCTCTAAACTCATCCAAGCCTGTGAGATTATGACTAAGTATATTTTCATGATGAAATGTCAAATTTCTTGTGATGTTATATCGCACATCATGGTATATAACCACATATCCAAGTATAATACCACGTCTTGATTCGAACGGAATTTTCTGCCATTCTACCCAAAGACTTGTCGAGCTGGTGTTGTAGGAGATGAGTGAAGCAGGTTGCTCGCTTGGTTCTGCAACAAGAGAATAAGGGAATAAATGAACCAGAGGTTAATTAGCTTTTAGATATTCAACTAGAAAAGCCAACTTTAAATAAATAAATAAACAAATACATAATAAAAGTAATAATATTAATAATATCTGCGTTTGATTGAGAAGCAAGCAAACAAACGGGTGAAAGGTCCAACGTTTCCACTGTTTCCATAGCTGTATCCACCAACTTTTTGCAAGTAATTCAAAAATTTCAAATCAACAGTTTGGTCTTCGGTTCTACATAGCTTTCTTGAGATAGTTAATTTTTATACGTAATGTCAGTGAGATGTCTGAAGTTAACTGAACATTGTTGCTAAACTTGCCAAATTAGTCAAAAGACAAATCCCCAAATATGGTACCGAAGGACATTTTACCAAGATGCATTAAGGTAGATGATTCAATTTTATTGGAATCAACTGTCTATTTCTTCACAGAACACAGAACAATTTCCCTTATAGCTGTCTCTTAGATTCATCATTTGGACAAAATTGCTTTCGTCGCCTGCTATTGATCGCATAGGCAAGTCACGCAGTGGCGAAGCTGGGTGAAAATGGTTGGTCATGCTCTGCGCCGAAGGCGCTGAGAGGGAAAGCTTTTGCGCCGCAGGGATATGAGCACCACTTTACTTCGGCCAATTTAATTAATTGCAATCAGTTTTGATCAAAATGATTTATGTTGGCACTTCAAATCGTCTATTATCCTCACTCTTGAAACATAGTCGTGCTTGAGATAATGCCCACCCTCCCCGTTGCATTGAACGTTGTTGAACAATGTTGAACAACGGTTGTTCTAAAAAATATTATTTATTAGCTAGTTGGGCCTAAAGTCAATGCTTACCAATAAATCTATAGAGCCAGGCCTAATCCTTTATCGGATAGGTTCTGAGCTTGTTCGAACATTCAATATTTGGTTGCAAAAGGAAACTTGGGCTTCTAACTTGCTCTGCTAGGCCCAAACAAACCACACACCATTCAGATTCACACTGTCACAACTCAGTGCAGTGAAATTGACAGACGACACGATGTGCTTCTGCTCAGCAACAGTCCTCGAAGCAAAAGACTTTCTCGATAACTGAGACACAAGATCTCGATCAGCAATAACTTCTTGAGCATGAAGGTGAGCCATAATTCCTGCTTGATTTTCGAAATAGCGTACACATCGGTGAGGCCTAACACACGCTTATCACAGTGATATTCACGAAATGACACAGGGAGGCAGTTGTAGACTTCAGTCTTATTATTATTATTATTATTATTATTATTAGTCATGCCTTTAGACAGCAGCATGCCCAATGTACAAATTATTTGCAATGGGCTTTCTTGACGAGAATATTCAGCCAATCAAAATGCACCATTCGTCGATAAAGCAGGAGTAGGTTATGATTATCATTGCGACGAGGTCATGCCAATGAGGTCATGGCATGACCAAGCATTGTTCTCCCCTTTTGTCTCAAAAGAGGACGCTTTTGTTGAGCATGACCAAACATAGGGTAGCAGTCTTATGGGCATGACTATATTCATAGGGTTGTATCCGGTTGGTCATGCTCAAAGATGGATGGATGCCCTGCGTTTGGTCCTGCTTTCAGCATCGAATCTCATTGGATGAGCTGGACTGAGCACGGGGAACATAATGATACGGGGGGGGTGGCATTCGATCAATCTTTGTGTTTCTGAGCAAGTTAGGGGACAAGAAACTGCTTTTTCGTAAAGGAAACACTATTTTTTGTGATTGAAAAAAATCTTATTTTTGAAAATGGTTGGTCATGCTGGGAATGACCAGCATGACCTTTAGCTTCGCCACTGAAATCACGAGTTTATACAGCCCAATTTTGTCCCAAGCACTAAACCAAGACAAAAATTCCTGCTATCACTGTTTAGTGTGGATTGTCCATTGTAAATATGAATCAAAAACAAAATTGTAAAATTCAAAAAACCTAAATGAGTACTGACCTGTCTCCTCTGTCCTCACAGTAATCATTGCAAACGACCCATCACCTTTGCTATTGTATCCAGCTACAGTGAAGTCATAATACGTATAATTTCTGAGGTTATGGAGCTCCGTTGTCAAATTGCTCCTTCCTACAATATCAACCATGTATATACCAGCATCAAATTTTGACCTGTAAGTGACATTGTATCCAAGTATAATTCCATGTCTGTATTGGCTTTCAATAGGTTCCCATGTTATGTTGATGCTGTACGAGCTTGTATTCATGCCACTTAAATTTATAGGAGCTCTTGTGGGTACTGCAATGAGAACAGAGCATGACAATTTTAAAATATCTGGTATCTAAAGTAGAATTAAATTTTAGATTACTATTTCAGTATAAGCAGAGAAGGATACAAAGAGAATACCCATTAAATGTTTGGAAGTTCACACTACATACTACCGTACATTTCTTTGATTTAACCTTTGCGTTATAGCTAAAGGCCTAAATGAATTTTATCAATTTTGTAATAGTTTTTAGATGTCTATCTAGATGACTTGTGTTTAGAAAAATAGTTCAGTATACCGGGTAAATCAAAAAAGGTTTCGGTGTTTGAAAAATCACCAAAATTCGAAAATTCAATCAATGTTGAATTTTTCTTCTTGGGGTGTTGCGTCAAAGATAAAACTAAATTTAGGGTTATTGATTACCCTATCAAGGGATTATGGTTACCGAAATTTTGACGCTTTTAACTACTTGGCTTTCAAGTATACTACGAAATTGCACAGAATTTTACACAAATCTATCATTTTGTCCATTCGAATTCTTTAGCAAGGCTTATTATGCCAGAAATAAATCTCGTGATCATGCAAGAATCGAAAGTCAATGTAAAATTGAAAATTAATAATCCTAGGCAAACTTTAAGATGTCTTCTAAAACCTATGGCTTAAAATATGGGGTTCAAGCTATCACTTCAAAATCTTTCACATAATTTACAACAATTTTTATTATTGCTAAAAATAATTTGACTTTTGATATAACTGAACAAGAAGATATTTTCAAGATTAGTAGCAAAACCTAATTTTGCAGATTTTTCAGATGTGGTTTCGCTTTCTGAAACAGCCTTAAAAAGTATGAAACTTTGAACTAATCAAGCAAAAGTACGGCTCTTACCATGTTCTTGCGTGCGTATAGTGTATGGCTCACTGTATACACCATACCCTATCCGCGTCTTTGCAGCCACAGAGAAGTTATAATAAGTCCAATAATGCAAGCCAGATACCTGTCCTTGCTGCGTTGTGCCACCAGAGTATACAAAAACACCAGTATCAGAGGGATTAGATAACGCAATATAGTGAACTCGATAATGTGTGATGATGCCATTACGAGGTATTACTGGTAAGAGGTTCCACGTAAGGTTAACGGTTGTTGCTGAAGGAGCAGTCCCATTTAGGCCGGTTGGCGCGACTGATGGTCCTGAAAGAGAATCGAAACAGAATGAAATTTTCATGACACGTTCAGGATGCAGGCACGGGGTTGTGTCATTCAGACCATAAAAAATCACCCATAAATCCGCATATAGATTTCTGAAAAAATACTTATAAATCTGGAAAAGGCACAAAACGGATACCCATAAATCCCGAAAAACTGACATTAAATTTCCAAAAGTTGACCTTTTGACCTGGCAAACTTCCCTTGCATTTTCCAATATGAACGATCGTTGCAAGAAACAAGTGTGGCAATGCTAAGGAGGCAACTGTTGCCCCAAGCGATGAAATAACAACTTTTATGAACCACTATCAGGCATCCTCGATCATTTCGACATCTTAGCCGAATCGACAAGTTGCAATTGCAAGTCAACTTGATGAAATAAACATTTTAAAACGAATTCAAGCAAGCTACAAGCATGATTTAACTCTTGAAACATGGCTAATGGGGGACTTTAATTTGGTAGTTTTTGAAGATCGTCAACGACTGGATTGTATGTAAGATTTCGGGAAACTTGCAGTCTGTACCTGAGCTTAAAACTTGGACTGTGCGAAACTTTGTACCAAGCAAAAACAAAGGTTTCCTTTAAGGAAATAAGTGTACTTACTGTCTTCATCCGTTCTTGCTGTTGTCGAGATAAACGGCCCAACACCCTTCTTTGTGTAACCAGCAATATCTATCCTGTAATTTCTATATTTGTCCAGCGATCCAAGGGTGATCTGCAGCGAGCCCCAATTGTTCTTGGTGACAGTAAGCCTCGTGTTGAAGACGAGATCTGTATAATTTATCATGTAACCAAGAATGATGCCATGGCGTGAGAATTCAGGGATTCTTTGCCACTCTACTAAAAGCGATGTTGAGCTTGTATCGCGAGCTGTGACTGATGCCGGTGATAAAGTTGGAGCTAAGGAAAAGGAAAAGATATTCGTGATAAATAGGAATATGATATGATTCCTACCTAAAGAAGGAACACAATAACATCGATAATTTTATCTTCTATTCAATAACATCGATCAAATTATCTTGTCATGTTTTTCTTCTTCATCGATCTTTTTAAAACATAAACGGTGATCATCCAGCCCTGCCATAGGGTAATAAACCATTTAACAACTGTTTACTTCGGCAAACCAAATCTAATTTCAATTATTGCCCCTTGATCTGGATGTACCATGGGAAGACATCCAATAATCAGGTAGACCGTGTTCAGAAAAGAGCATTAAGAATTTTGCATAATGACTTCGATATGCCATTTGAAGTACTTCTTGNTACCATGGGAAGACATCCAATAATCAGGTAGACCGTGTTCAGAAAAGAGCATTAAGAATTTTGCATAATGACTTCAATATGCCATTTGAAGTACTTCTTGAAAGAACAAATGAACAAAAAGTCCACACAAGAAACCTGCAAAAATTGATGCTTCAAATCTTTAAGTCCCTTTCACAAGAAAATCCATCATTCATGTGGACATTCTTCGAAAGAAAGGACGTGAAATATGAGCTACGAACTAAGAATCTCTTGCAATTACCAAAAAGAAATGCAAGCACATTCGGAAATAATTCACTTGTATTCAAAGGAGCTCTACTTTGGAACACTTTACCTGATACTATAAAAAATGCAAACTCAGCAGCAATATTTAAAAGGATGACCAAAGAATGGAATGGGCAAAATTGCACATGCAAGATCTGCAGTTAAAAATAAAATAGTTGATAATGAGGATTAGAAATGAACGTTTTTGTAATTTTTTCTTTGTATGTAAATAGTTGGTTTGAATTAGCTTTATTACTATATATTGTACCAACTGTAAATAATTTGATAATAATAATAATAATAATAATAATATTAACCCTCAACGACCATACGACGGCTTCGAGTTAATGTTGTCTATTATTACTGTAGATTCAAAAATTAATAAATAATATTAATAATAATTAATTAGTAAATTAATGTTATTATTATTACTATTATCACTGTAGATTCAAAAACGAGGCAACACAGGAATCCCAGCGCTTCTATTGGCTAATCGCACATTTCCCGTGCTTTCCAAGAGGCCTTGTATAACACGATACAAAGACGGGTTTTTGTCGTCACAGCAACAAGAGCAACTAGGCCTAGCCTGCGTCACAGACCATAACGAGGGGTAGTTATGGTCTGTGGGATCGACTCACTTTTGTTGTCCCAGTTTCACAGAGATCTTGTGAAATCTGTTATTCCATGGTTATTCAAATAATGATATTGGCTTGTTTAGCTCTTTGTTTGTTTAATTTGTTTATACTGAAGTCGTTGGGACAACCAAAGTGAGTCCATCACACAGACCATAACTTCCTCTGGTTATGGTCTGTGACGCAGGCTAAACTAGGCCTACGTCTCAAATTTACGAAAGAATTACAAGGGATGAGATAGTGAGAAAATCATTTATCTAAACAATACAACTCGAAGTCAGAAGCTATCAGGTAATAAAACTCATACTGACCGGTTCTTTGTTGTAGAGAAAAATATAAAGACCTCGGGCTTCATATGATCCTGTGCAACAACAAAACCGGTTGTGCAATATTGAATTAAAACAAATAAACAACAACAACAACAACAACGGTGGTTAGTATGCGCATAGTATTGCCCTCGGAAACAGTTATTACGTGCTAAATATTTACGCCTGTACTTCTGTCCCAGAAGCAAACACAAAAATACTCACTGGCATCGTCAGTTCGAACCTGGATGTTAGATGTGACACCATTTCCCTTTGTGTTGAATGCAGCAACCATGATAGTATACAGCGTATAATTATACAGTCCATTGATCTCCAACGTTCTGTTATTAATACCATAGTTGGTGTTACTTGACCAAGTAATATCTCTATGTGACTTGTGTCGCACTGTGTATCCCAGAATAATTCCATGTCTATATCCAACAGTTATTTCGTTCCAGCTTATTCTTATGCTGTATGAGCTCGTGTTTACACCGTGGAAGTTTTCAGGAGATCGAGTTGGGGCTGAAAAGAGGAAGAAGAGATACTTACTGATGCTTTGTCAATTTGTTGAAACTCTACAGAATATTACAGGCTTTATGGAACTTTTACGGTACCCATTATGACCCAGCATTAGAGAGTTCATGAAACCTGGACGGTAACGCCAGCAAAAACGTCATCTTGTTTCCTGCAAGCCAAGTAATGTTTCATATACGCAACCTTTACATTATATTCAAAAGGCCAAGACGAAACCTCCTTCTTCAGTTAAATGCCTCCCTTCTCTTTGAAAACTAACATTCAAAATGAGCGAGGTTTTCTCCGGAGGCCTAGATCTTAGGTACAGAACGACAGAAATAGGATTTACAAGTTGTGCAATTGAAAAGGGCAATTTCGTAGTCTCGCAGGGGAAGCAGATTCACACGAAAAAACAAGGAATCTATTCAAATCGATATTCTGAAACAAAAGCTACATTGCGTTAAAATTGCAGTTACCGTTGTGGTTTCTTAAAGTCCCTATTTGCGGGAGAGCAAAGCAGGCAATTCTCAAAATCATTCTGATTAATGGTAAAGAGGAAAGGGTCCAGGCAGGAACCCTGTGGTATTTAACGGGCTTCACAGAATTTTTACGATCCAATACTATAACAACGTTTAACAAGGTAATCTGATACTCACGATGCTCTTGAGTTCGCAATAAAACGCCAGCACTGAAAGGGCCATATCCAACAGATGTCCTAGCAGCAACTTTAACGTTATATTCTGTCCAGTATTCTAAACTAGAAATGATTCCCTCGGCTATCTTAGTACCATTAAAATACACACTGCTAATCGAGCCTGGGTTGTCAACAGGGTAGTATTCCAGTTGATACTGTGTGATTACACCGTGTCTAGATGCCAGAGGGATGAGATCCCACGAGAACTTGAGTTCAGTTGATGAAGTGGTAACGCCTCTTAGGTTCCCAGGTGCAGCTGTCGGTCCTGAAATGAGAATGGAATATCTTGATTTTATACCGGTTGCACCAAAAAAGGCTAACGTGTTGAAATTTCATACAAAATTTCGCAAATTCGCAAACTAACGCAAATCTTGCAACTGTTTATTTGGTTGTTATTTAGTTGCATGGCCTTATGTGAAGGCCATGGGGTAGTACTGTCTTTTGCCCCTCATGGTATCGTCCCTGTAATGTGGTATAGTAATTAGAAAGTATAGTAGAATGTAACATATATTGTAATATTTTATATGAATATAGAAATAAAATTCATACAAACTGGCGTACAAGATAGATTTTGGTGAATCGACCTTTGGCTCATAGCTGCAAGGCCTAACTTTCTATTTTGCTTCTTCATACAATTTTTGTTGCATTTTCAGACTTTTAGATAATCGATATTTTAGAACTTTTAGATTTCAATGTTTTGATTTCAAAATTGGTGAGCTGCGGTCAAATGAAATGTGATAGCACAAATATTTCTGAGAATATATTTCTGGTCATAATTTTCATGTTTTACCCCCAACAAGTGTGTGCGGGTTTATTTGGTGCTGTAGGGAAAAAACTCACAGTCGAAAATATCTTTCAAAAGGAGTTAGTTCAACTACAGTATTGGGGACAAGATTCACGCTTGAGTGCTATCTGACAACATTGCAAGTATGACTGTATTGTAAATGTGGACTTCTGAAAAAGGTTTTGTAAAATGACAGCTAAATATGTAAGCAAAAATTTTCCGTAATTTACTTAGTAGTAAAATAACCAACAGTATATGAATAATCTGTTTACTTACAAATATGAGAACTCGTGAAACTACTTACTGTCTTCGTGCGTCCTTGCCGTCTTAGCGCCTGAATACGGGCCTGTCCCTTTACTTGTCGTAGCAGCAACTTGTATCGTGTAATAAGTCCATTTAACAAGGCTGCTAATAACCTTTTCTCTTGTACCTCCGCCACTAGCAGTTACAATGTAGCTGCCTTGATCTTTCATTGTTTGGCCTAAGACAACTTTGATCTTGAAATTAATGAAGTTGCCATTTCTGTCTTCTTCTGGTACATCTCCCCATTTAACTTTTATTTGTGTCGAACTGTGATCGTTGTTTTCGACACTGTTTGGAGGTGCAGTAGGAACTATGAGAAGAAAACGATCATTAATATAAATATTAAAAAGCAGGGACCCTAAAACCGAGCCTTGAGGAACAACCAAATTAACATTCTTCCATGTGCTTAATGATCCATTTACTATGACCCTATGTTTCCTGTCTGACTGGCAGCTATGTATAAAATAGAGACCTTCTGCAAACCCATATGCATGCAACTGCTAAGAGCACTTCATGATTTATACAATCAAAGGATTTTGAAAGTTCAACAAGGACTGCCGAGGCTGTTTGCGAAATGGTTGATCAGTGGTCTGTCCGAAGATTGATTTCTTAAATTATAGGGAAACAGTCAAGCCCCATACATATTACAAATGGCCGAAAAGCATACTCTGGTTCGGTGAGACCGAGCTGCAAGACAATAAAACTACCCAGTTGATATTTTGGTCTTAATTAACAAAAACAATTCCGTGTCGGATAGACAAATGATCAACCATTTCGCAAACAGCCTCTGCCACAGCAGACTTGCTCCCTGTTGTCCAAGGCAATTTTGCAGGTCTGCATAAATTTTAACAGTGCGTGCTGTGTACTGTAGGCCCTTCGGAAATCACATAGACAGTGAAACAGAAATAGCTCTAAGATAGTAGTTCTTTTAACAAACGCATTGTCATTTTTGAAAAGAGCAGCAAAATACCAGTCTTTATTTCACCTGGGAAAATTTTTGGAGACAGGCTGCTATTGAACAGATTCGTCAAACGAAATGCACATACGTTGATGTTATCTCTCAAGATTTATAGATCCAATCGGAGCACCCTTTTTGTGTTCAGGTTTTCAAGTTGAGCTATGTGCTCACCTACAGCTACTTGACGAAACTGAAACTTATCATGGTATGAAGCGTACACAACTTTTTCAGGCGGCAGCCCAGGATTCGAACCTTCTGCACAGAAGGCCAGCGCGCTAACCACAAGGCTAACCTACCACCTCAACTGAGCATAGGTTCCAAATCTTTAAAAGGTTGGTATAAAATTTCATGACCTATTTCTTTGAATTGAATGGCTTGAAAGAAACTTTAGCTACTTTGCTATAAAACTACCGTTGGACTTTTCAGAAATCTTTAATAATTTTACAATTAGAATGTTTTTCTTCTTTTTTAAGAATTCAAGGAAAATTTTGAAAAAAAACATAAACCATCGTAACTTCTAAACTTTTTGAGGAAATATTGAATAATTTTCAAGGAAAACATAGTTTATGAATGTTTACAATATGGTATCAAGCAAAATTCTTTCACTCTTATGGTTTACGATTTAGAAATTTGATGACGTCACATCCTCAAATGAGTTGAAATATAAAATATGCTGTAGTTTCGAAAAATATTGCAGATTTCAGAAAAGTCCAACGGTAGAATTATAGCAAAGTAGCTAAAGTTTCTTGCAAACCATTTCAATTCAAAGAAATAAGTCATATAATTTTACACCGACCTTTTTACTCCAATTTAAAGATTTGGAACGTATGCTCCTCAACTGTCTTAGGGTCTGTTCATATGGAGGCGAGCCAGCCCGCTTACCGGGCTGGAGCTCTTTGCCGAGATCTCACCTTATCCTTAATTCTAATACGAAATTTGTTGTCTGTTCATATGAGCAGGCGGGATGGCCCGCTTAGCGAGATCTCACTGGAGCACTGGCGAGATCTCGGTAGGCGGGATGGAAATTTCCCCCATATGAACACTCCATCCCGGCTACCGAGACGAAAAGGTCTCTACTGCTCATGCGCCCCTATTTTAGACAATGAGTAGACAATGGGCACGTGTCCAATTTTGACACGTGTCCAATTTCTGTCTCGGCAAGCGGGCTGGAATTTCTCCATATGAACACAACGTAAAAAGTGTCTCGCCTACCGAGCCAGCCCGGTAAGCGGGCTAGCTCGCCTCCATATGAACAGGCCCTTACAACGGAAGAAAATTGTACTTACTATCTTCGTCTGTACTTATCGTTATTTGGCCAGTCCAGTCACTCCTATGCAATCTATTTTTCGATCTTATGTCGAATAAATAATTCCAATATTCGTCTAGGCCAGTAAGGGTATAACTGAGAGTCCAGTGATTTGGTATTGCTATTTCTCTCCATTCATTTCTATGTTGACGAGAATATCGAAGAATATATCCTTCACTGTTTCCTTTCATCTGTAATAATGGAACCGCTGACCATCTAACAATAATGCTCTTGGATGAAATCATATTTCCTCGTAGATTTGTAGGCTTGTCAGGTTCTGGAAAGTAAATGAGGGAACAAATAATAAAATCGTGGGATACGAACTCAGAATTATGTGCACCCTACAGACGCGGATATAGGGGCATCTTGTATGTAACGGCATGCCCTTATACCTTAGTAGGCTTGACAGATGTTGGAAAGTAATGAAGGAACCATTGATTGATAAAATCGTGGAATACAAACTAAGAAATCTGTGTACCCTATAGACGCGGATATAAGGGGTTCTGGTGGTATATAAGGGCAGTGCTCTTATATGTGAGCCACTTTGAGGAAAGTTACAAAAACACGAGATGTTGTATTATTGATATTGATTATCATTAATTTTCGCAAAAACGTTTTCCAATAAACAGTTCTTCTTGATAGCATAGACAGAGATAAAAATCTTATAAGGGCATGGCTTGGGGGGGTGCAGTAGGAACTATGAGAAGAAAACGATCATTAAATAAATATTAAAAAGCAGGGGCCCTAAAACCGAGCCATGAGGAACACCCAAATTGTTATTCTTCCATGTGCTTAAAGATCCGATTACTATGAACCTTTGTTTCCTGTTTGACTGGTAGCTATGTATGAAAGAGCTTCTTTTGCTAACCCATATGCATGCAACTTTTCCAAAGAGCAGTTCATCATTTGTACAATCAAAGGCTTTTTAACGGTCAACAAGGACTGCCCCAGCAGACTCCCTGTTATCCATGGCAATTTTGCAGGTCTGCATAAAAATCTTAAGTCTATAGCAGGTCTATAGCAGGTCTGCATAAAAGCCTATACAAATCTTAGAAGGTGTTGTGGCACCGTGTTGCAATCCAGGCGGACGTGGTTCAAATCCTANCCATGTGCTTAAAGATCCGATTACTATGAACCTTTGTTTCCTGTTTGACTGGTAGCTATGTATGAAAGAGCTTCTTTTGCTAACCCATATGCATGCAACTTTTCCAAAGAGCAGTTCATCATTTGTACAATCAAAGGCTTTTTAACGGTCAACAAGGACTGCCCCAGCAGACTCCCTGTTATCCATGGCAATTTTGCAGGTCTGCATAAAAATCTTAAGTCTATAGCAGGTCTATAGCAGGTCTGCATAAAAGCCTATACAAATCTTAGAAGGTGTTGTGGCCCCGTGTTGCAATCCAGGCGGACGTGGTTCAAATCCTACCAGCACCTCTCGAGCGTCATGACAAGGGGTCGCGGACTCGATTAGCGCTTAGCTATATCTGCGATCCCAGCGCTTGGCGCTAAAAACAGCAACTTCACATTCACCTTCATGCCCTCATATCTGAGTCGACTAGGAAGGATAGGAAATGCAATTTTTATATTTTTTCGGTTGAATCTGCGTCTATATGGTCGAACTCGACTCTCGTCTTCGTAAGGGGTATTGTGTGCGGGAAACAGCCTACCTTATAGATGCGCAAAAAGAGTTTTAACCAACAAAATATAAATAAATGATGTTTTAACTTTCCAAATTCTTAAATTTTTGTTTCTGAAATTCATTTTCTATTTATTTTTTACAACTTTGCTTTCAATAAGAGATTAAAAACATTTAGAAATAAAAAAGTAAAAATGAACAATAAACGTTAGAAAATATAAGAACAATACATACTATCTTCCAAAGTTCTAACCCTGTATGGATCTGCCCCCAATCCATATCCTCCTGCACTGAATGGAACTATTCGGACGGTGTAGTTATGGAATGCTTGAGTTCCCCACACATAACACCAATCGGCTGTGAAATCGCAGCTTCCCACCGGTGTGTCCGAACCACGATAAATCCATTCTCCATCTGGGTCCGTAGTTTCTAGCCTATAGAAACTCTCAAAGCCGAATGTTGATGGTCCTTCAGTAGCAGCACTACGCTTAACACGAAATTCAGAAAATTTGGGTGATTCGTAAGATATGACATTGGGTGGATATGGCACTAGAAGGTAAAGAGAAACATCTTTAATCAAAGGGAGCATATTTCATATATTTAGCTAAGGGGGAGGGTAGCCCTTCAGCACAAGTGCTGGTCTTCAAGGGCCGTCCCATAAAACAAAAATAAAACTAAATTACGAAAAATCATTAATATTAAAAACTATTGCTAAAACCTATTTGACAATCTAAAAACTTAATTACAATGTTCAAAATTTACAATTAAAAGAAAAGAGTATACTTATTTCATTACAATAACTGATTAAAGTAGAATATAGGGCATGAACTCTAAAGCTTGCTTCTAACTAGAGTAAAATCGTGTTAAAAATGGTAAAAATGCATTCAATGTTAAAAATGCTTGATAAACTTACCACTTGATCGATCTAAACCTGGGGTTAGGGTTAGGGTTAGGTGTTAAATCGTGTTAAAAATGCCTCAAACTGCGACGGA
The DNA here is from genome assembly GCA_004194415.1 of Aurelia aurita. NCBI lineage: Eukaryota > Metazoa > Cnidaria > Scyphozoa > Semaeostomeae > Ulmaridae > Aurelia > Aurelia aurita. The sequence goes on along the minus strand of REGM01000023.1, from coordinate 2,491,944 downwards.
AAAACGCGTCGAAATCATCTTTGTTTCAACTTCAAGATTTTGTATGATTTTCGTCCTAGTTATCGCTGCTACTACCTTAACTATTGCCCCACATCGCTCAAACTAGGACTTCTCATTTCACAGATATAAAAACTGGACTAAGTTTCCGATTTGTTTTGGTTTTCTGTCGTGGCAATAGACAATAACGCTAAAGATGGCGGCCGCGCAAAGCATGCTGGTAAAAAGCTCCCTGACGACCACCTAACGACATAAAAATTTTGGTCTGCTGTTTCGACTAGCTGGCTTGAATTCGAATCAATCTTGAATTCGAATGCAGCATGGTTCGAGAGGAAACTTTTCCAAAGCAGAAAAAGTATAGAGTTTTGATTCGAATTGAAGTTTTAATAATCGCTATCGAATTACAAAATTTTCCTATTTGTTTACATTGATTGCTTGTTCTTAACTTTACCACAGCTAGCTAGGTACACGGCAGACCAAACTTATTATGTCGTTAGGTGATCGTCAGGGAGCTTTTTACCAGCATGCTTTGCAGCTAAACAAAACAAAGTCTTTGGAGCCTGACTGTGAGCACAAAGATTAATGTTTCTTCGTTTTCCCATCCCATCTTCAAGTACTGAAACATGAATTTTGAGCAGTTTTCTCGTCGGGATTTTACTTAGGCCATCCGCCATTACTATCAAAATGACAGTGTAAACGTCAAAAATTTAGTCCGATTTCTGTGTATGTATGATTATGAGTCGTAGTTAGAGCGTCCGGCAGGTCTATCAATAGCGGTAACTACGATGTTGTAATCAGTCTAAACGAGCACCATACCTAATACGGAAGTGTATTTCCTCAAAATAGCTCCCATTGTACTGATTTTCTGTTTATAGTACAGGCCATCCTGCAACTTGACAATGTATAGTCCACTCGAGGTGTTTAATGTTACAGCTGCAGTAACACCAACACCACTAACACCACTGAAAGATAATTGCAAATATACGGGGTAAGTAAAATAAAACAGCATAGGTATCAAATCTTTGACTTGCTGACAAAATCGACAGGTGTCCACGAAATTGGCCCATCACATTACCTAAAAACTACAACAAAAACAAACCAAGGCTCAAACTGGTTTTTGCCACTTTCCGCAATACAATTTTCTGCAGACGGGACATTTAGACATTTCTAAATATTTATTAACAAAGTGGGTCAACCCGGTTAGGCGAGCTGGCCTGTATCATGTATTCACAGCAACCAATCAACACTGGGTTGACCCATTGTGTGCACATACGTTTTGACCGTTTGAACTGTTCCCCCATCAGGTGGACGGCCTTGCTTTAGCTTTATCCGGGCTGCAGGGCCAGAAACGAGCTGCAAGCGTTTCAACTCGCCCATGGAATCACCCTTTAGTTCCCACTCCATGATTTTTAGAATAAGGAAATTTCTATAATAAGTCTCCCGATAATAAAAGTATAAATCCATAAACGAGATTGTTCCAGTAATATTCAAGTTTTCATGAATCAGAAAATGACGACTTATTGTAACCAATAAAACGATTGGTTAGGAACCAGTCATTAATTCCTCTTGGGGAGGAGGTGGAAGACATCTGGGAGGGGGGACCAAAACTTTACCTACTGAAAGAGTGGGGGACGAAAAAGAAAGCACGTTTTAAGGAGGGGGTATGAAAAAAATTTGATGTAAATCATGTTAATATCTAAAAAAAATAGTTCTCGAGGAAGTAAAACATAGTTCATTTCTAACACTAGTAATTCTTAAATGCAATGCAACTGCTCGCTTAGTCCAGCCTCTCTGTGCTCTTTTCTTATCTCATTTGAAATGGCTTTTGCTCTTGCACTAATAGCTGTGACGATGTAAATCTTCATGCAATGGAAATCATGAAAATACAGTGCCACTTTGACCCTATATACAGGTATTGGAAAGGGGGTTGAAAATCTTGTCCGCAATGCTGGAGGTCGGATTAAAATTTTCAGATAAATGAGACAGGGGGACGAAAATTCCATCAAATATTTGAAAACGTCTTCCACCCCCTCCCCTCTAAGAATTAATGACCCGTCCCTTACTTACATTTCAAAGAACGTGCAGACAAGCATAGTAACAAAGGGTGCGAGATTTGGCGGCACGTAGACGGCCAACAGCTGTTGAAAAAGATTAAACACTGCATTAAAACATTGAAAGGTAGGAAGAACAATATTTTGTAACACTGTTGCAGGAACCAAATTGATTAATAGCATTCAGCATTTTTTGCAAAAGCCTAAAATTACAGCCAATTAGTGTTGTCATTTTTTTCTTAATTCTCCAGAGGGGTATAAGAAATTATAAGCTTGTTTCATGGAGTTTATTCCGGAATTGTGATTCGTTTTCTAAATTTTTCGTAAAAAATACATGCATGCCTTTCCTCTGGGCTAAACAGTCCTTTAAGGGGAAAAGGAGTAACATTCTAAACAACTTACGTTGTCTTTCAATTTGTTGCACAGAGAAGTTGGGTTGGTTAAAAGAGCATTGTCCCATGTTTCATCAGTCAACTGCAACTCCAATGTCATCGATGATGCTATAATTTTTAAGAGAAGTAATCATCAATTTCTATGAGGCTACTGGGTGAATCAGAAAAAATGTTCAGACGTTCGAAACCTGCAGCTCTCAAACCATTGATCAGATTAAAATTTCATATTGTAATTAAAGTTTTTAGTGGAGGGCCCCTTGTAAAACAGCTCCGGCTGAAGGGCAACCCTCCTTAAAAGAATCAAATATAAAAAAAAATCAAATATTCCTATAAACTGATAATACCTGTGTAGCTAAGATATCAACTTGGATAGGAAAATTTAGTTTGTCAAAATCGATCATCGTTCACAAATTAGAAGCGATTTTAATCAAATTCATATACCGGGTGTCCCAAAAAAAAGTATACAGATTTGGTCAACCCTAACGATCAGAATTTAGCATGAAGCAATCCGAAATTATTTTTTAAAACATTATTCGATAGTTAACTTGAACATAGATACCTTGTTTGATGATATTGGTGCTTTGAGAGTAGAGATATAAATCTTCAAAGGACAAATTTGCTACCACCTCCCAACCAGAGCTTTGGCGTTTTGGCCTAAGCAATATCCACAATTTGTTTCACTTAAAATGAATAAACTTTGCTTCGGAGCTCCCATGATGATAAGCGTCACGTAAATTATATTTTGTGAAACGCATTTGTTGTGCAGTTTTTAATTGTTCTCCTCCTGGTTCAAATTTTTCAAAGTCTATTGTTGACTTATTCGCTGTGCTTTAAGAATTTGCTTAGGCCAAAACACCAAAGCTCTGGTTGGGAGGTAGAGGCAAATTTGTTCTTTGAAGATTTATGTCTCTACTCTCAAAGCACCAATGTNAATAAATTCAAAAAGCTTGGAAGCTGCTCAAATTATTCAAAAACTTTAGCAGAGAGATAGGCGAATGTCTAAAAGGAAGGTTGACTTTGAAGAAGCGACGAGCAACTCACAGCCGACAGAGTTTGTGGTGGTAACTACGAAATTATCAACGCAGAGGCAAGTTTCTCACAGCTTTCTTGGCCTAAATTTTTGTTTTGCTTTTAAAAACAGCATGTTCGTGTGCTTATTTCATAGGTTTAGGTCTAACTGACAATTGCTACCTATCCTTTTTCTACTCACTATCGTAAGGTAGAATAGAGGAGCAATTTTATGCAACTTTTTGCAAATTTCCTATAGATTCCTATAGAAATTTTCTGAAGATTTACCCCAAAACAAGATGGCGTCGTGTTTTCGAGCGCGAATTGATCAAGTCACGTGACATGTCGTCTGTATGAATTCTATCTGTCTCTCTTATCGCCCAAATATCGTTATATCTGGCGACTATAACATTATACTGGGTGAGACAAAAAAGTATAAACATTTACAAGCCTGTACTTTGCTAGCCACTCATTAGATTCCTTCAAACTGATTCTTATTGTGTGGCTAACATTTCTTTCAATGTAGACCTAACCAGATACCAATTTTTCGAAAATAGATAATTTATTTGCTCTACATACGACATCAAAAAAATGTATACGATTCTATAACAAAATCAGAAAACTCGATAGCGTTCTTTATACCAAAATCGCGACAATAGATACCGCTCCTTGTACCAAAATCGCCAAAACGATACCATTCCCAGCAGCACATCTCCAGTACTTAAAATATCCATAGTGCCCCTGGGCTTTGTTCTGCTGTGACCTTTGGTTGTTACTTAAGATAACATTTCTGATATTTAATTAGAACTCATTTAGTAAGTCTAAATACTTACGCGGGCAAGGGTCAGTGTGGCATGTTGCAGTATCGTAATTACTGCCAGCACAATTAGAACCGAGGAATTTTGGTTCCGGATTTTTACAGCTTCGAAAACGATATTGTTTTCCTCCTCCACATGGAACCCTGCAAGTTCTCCAACTTCCCCAGTCAGTCCAAGCACCATCAACTGAAAACAAAATCACCGATGAAAGTTCACCTTAAAGTAGATTATGCTAAAATGGAAGAAGATGGCACAATTCTTTTGTAACAGCTACTAATTTGCAAGAGTCCATACAAATTTTCAAGGATTCTTACGAACAAAATCTGCAGTTATGAAAGCAGGATGTTTACAGTGGCGGACACTTTGCCAAATATTGGGGGCAAAGCCATTGTTTCAGTTAAAAAGCATTGTTTATTTCGATTGTTTTCAAACAAAAGGTCATTGTTCTTCCCAACATTGGGGGCAACCGCGCCCCCTCGCCCCTTAGTGTCCGCCACTGGACGTTTACGAAGAGACTGCACTGCATAAATGTCTGAGAGTATATACTGAATGGCCCAAAAGACGTTTATAATGCTCTTTAAACAAAAAATCAAAATCGCAACATGCAAATTATCTTTGTGGGTTAAAGTGGTTGAACTGAGCTAAAAGGCGTGGTCTATAGATAGGACCAATAGGACAAAGAGAAAATCTAAACACGCCATTGTTTCTTTGGCTTTGTTTTGTTAGTGCAGGCATTGATATTATCAAATACAATAGGCTATTTATGAATCTATGACATCTCATCTTTCATATCATTTACTTAAGCCATAGGCCAAATTAAAAATTCATTTGAGAATGATAAATAACAGTTTTATTCCTACCCAATACTACAGGTTTGAAAATGATATATTTTTAAAGAAAAATCACATTTCAGTCCATTAGCTTAAAGATTCTTGCAGACAATTTGAAAAAGTATCAACAATGGGTTTGTCCAAATGTACAATCATGAAGTATCCACCAATTTGCAGTACTTATGTTATTTTATTGGCAAAAATTTATTGAAAACGTTTTTAATCAAAATCGATCATACCATTCTAAAGTTATTAGCAATTTTCAAAGAAGCTGATTTCTGAAGAGCTTGAAAAGGAACTAGAAACTAAGATCTATAATAAAGGATAATTGGTCGGCTTCCTGGTTTGATGTAGAAAATCTTTTCCGTTACGATCCGAATGTCATGACCTACAAGATTATGAACAGAATGCCCTGAAAGCCTATGGGATAAATACCAACTGAGATCTTTCCACTCGACCTGTACGAGGCACTGTAAAGATCTCCAGATCTCTAGATATAGGACAGAATTTGCAAAAAAGGCTTTCACTACGCAGCTCTCAAGATATGGAGTGACACACCTGCCAAAATTCGTGAGCTACCAACACTGAATCGTTTTAAAAAAAGAACTTAAACGCATCTAAAGAGCTAGACTCTCAAACACAACTCCCTGGAGATCAGCAATGGTTAGGTTTTATAGGGCTGTAGGTTTATATTCTTAAAATGTTTATCGTTGTAAGTAGTTGTTATATATTTTAATTTGCTGAAGGGTTAATTTGTACATAAAGAATATTAAATGAAATGAAAAAAAATGAAAAAAAAGATCAAATTAGCAAGTTTTCATCTTGTGATGAAAATTGCATCATACATCTTCCAAGGAACTAACAATATATTTTATTTTTTACATGCAAGAGGCAAATATTTGTCTTGGTTTTATCCTTGGAGGACTGCTATGCTTCTTGCTGTCATTAATTTGACAATTTGGATTGGTCAACATTTTAAGCAAACTGTGTAGCCCTTCTCAAACCATTTTCAAAAATAGATTCTCACCAAATTCATCACTGAATCTTGAATGATATGGCGCAGGCCTTACTGGGAATAGCGTGCGATCGCTCTCGCACGCCTTGGCGCACGCCTCCCTTTTCCTAGGAGTGCGATTTGTCGCACGCCTCGATCTGGCATAGCGAAGTTTTTTTGCTGTGATTTACCAGAAACCTTCGAAACTCAAATCACTTTTATCCTTCAATGATCATCTACTTCAGCTTCAGGGTGTTGTGTGGTTTCCGTTGTTTAAAATTAGTGGCATTCAATCCAGTTAATTATCACTTGATGATCGGAATTGCACAGCAATTCAAATTTTGTTCTGAACTCACAAACTTTAGCATGGTTTCCATTAAATCGTAAGGGGATCAGTGACAGTCTGCGATCGTCGGCGATCCCATCTTCCATCTGCGATCATAATCTCGACCGTTTGCAACGAAGCAGTCAAAGAACGTTTTCAAACCCCAAGGAAGGCACTTGTCTGCGATGTGTGTTTCCATTAAAATTTTCCAAGATCGGGACAGTCGTAACGATTGGGAAAGTCTTTCACGACGCTTACGATTCACGATCGCCGACGGTCGTAAGGATCGTATAAGCAAGTGTTTCCATTAAATCGGGAACGCAACGCAGACGATCGCTGATGATTGCAGACTGTCGCCGATCCCCTTACGATCCCGCTACGATTTAATGGCAACCAGGCTTTAAGGACGTCATAGGAAAGTCCTTAAATGC
>REGM01000023.1:2424273-2484782 GCA_004194415.1 Aurelia aurita | reverse complement strand
ATTATTTTAGTCAACGGGGTCGCGGCCAATCCGGGCATACCTTCACAACGCTGCATTTTTCCGTTTTCAGTTATGAAAATCTATTTCCATCCCGGCTACCCCAGACTATTTTCAGCTGCCGTGAGATAAAAAAATCTGTAAAGCGGGATATAAAACTTCCTATGTAAACCGAAACTGAAAATAGTCCAAAGCAACCGGGACTAACTTTCAGTCAATTGCAAACAGTCTAATTCCACCGCATCGCTACCCGGGGGTCTACCTTGGAGGGAAAAAACGGGGATGCGCCTGCCATAGAAAATTTTCGGACCCTGTCCTGGACAAAAATATTGGAAAACACAATACCGGTCATGGAAAAAGGTGCAGCAAAAAGGCTAGTGTTGTCGTTTTTCAGTGTCTTCATAAAAATTTTCGACCGATCCTGGAAAAATAATCTTCACTGATATTCTACCTGTCCTGGAACCAACATGCGAAAGGTATAATCCTGTCCTGGATCCTGTCCTGGAGAAAAACAATAACGCTAAAGATGGCGGCCGCGCAAAGCATGCTGGTAAAAAGCTCCCTGACGACCACACCAGCTAGCTGTGGTAAAGTTCGGAACAAGTAATCAATGACAACAAATAGGAAAATTTGTAATTCGAATGCGAATATTTAACAAAACTTCAATTCGAATCAAATTTTCTTTTCTGCTTTGGAAAAGTTTCCTTTCGAACCATGTTGCATTCGAATTCAAGGTCGGTTCGAATTCAAGCTAGCTAGTCGAAACGGAAGACTGACATTTTTAAGTTGTAAGATGGTCGTCACGGAACTTTTTACCAGCATGCTTTGCAGCAAAATACAATAGAGTCTTTGGAGCCGCTATCTTTAGCGTTATCGTCTATTTTTTCTCTTGTATTTCCTAATCAGTAAACAAGGTTTGGCGTTTATAAAATGTACCGGGTGAGTTGAAAAATATATCCAAAAAACCATACTGAAAAAAAAGGTACAACCGATTTGAAAAACTTAAAAGCCAGTGACTGTCTGAGGCTTTAAGTTTGAGAGCTGTATATTTCATTGGCTGAGGGTATTGCTTTATGGACAGAGCAAAATTTATTTCATTTTATTTTAGTTTATTTTCTTTTATTACATGGTCGGTAGAGAAAAAAAATCTATGCAAAAATCTGCTCACCCCGTTGATTAAAATGTTAAAACTAACAGAATATTTGCTAACTTTGAGTCAAAATCTGTATCAGATTGAGTAGCACGTTTTTGACTGTTTTGGGCAAAGCGAGGACAGTGATCTTTGCTACATAGTGATCCCCGTGATCTTTAAGAGATGTAACCCATCAAAAGTTACGAGAAAACATCAAGTATTCATTTTGAAGCCTCATCGAGACATCAACATTTTCTTTCATCAACACCAAGGCATCAACAAATAATCCAAATTGGTAGGACGGTTTTTGTGTTATGATTTTTCAAAAAGGTGATAAATACATGTTGAGATCTTGCAATAATAAACTTGCAATAAGTCCGAAATTGTACAATAGAAGAGCATTCATTCATTTATTACTTTATTTTAAGTAAGCTGGAAAGATTTCTAGCTATCTTATAGCTAATTTAGGCCTACTACGCATGCCGCATCCCAGGCATGCGACCCCTAGTTTAATGACGGCGAAGTTAGTTCATGGTCAGGCATCTGGAAGGTCACCCATCCGGATTTTCACCTCACGCGGCCAAGCTTAACTTCATCAGTTACCTATAACAGAAACTGTATAAGCCGCTCGACCAACTCACCCTCAAAGCTGACTCATGTGACAATTGTTTTGATTGAAAACATCGGTCATGCCGTTCGTCAGCGAGAAGCAAATTTTCTAGGAAACTGCTCAAATCAATTTGTTCCAATAAAAATATCATCATGAACCAGGTGAGTCAGATACATATTCAGACGTTTGAAAGCCTGTAGCTTTAAAATGATTCATTAAATCCCCATAAATTGATAATATTTATGTAGCTAACATGTCAACTTAGATATAAAATTTAGTTTATATCAAAATTTGTTGCATCGTTCTGAAATTATAAGCGATTTTATAAAGACGTTTAATTTCAAAATCCTTCGAAACAGGACTAAAATCCTAGATCACATTTGCTGACGATTTCTCCCCCAGATATCAAACTCTGTCTATCTCTCTTATATCGCGCAAATATCTTCCTGAGTACATAAAGAGGCTGCTTCCTAATTCTACACATTTGGAATTTTCACTCGGCCTTTTTGCATCCATACCTCCCACGGTCAAAGACAGATTTGATCAAGGATTTTACGAATGTTTTGAAAGATTTTGAGATAACNTTAGATATAAAATTTAGTTTATATCAAAATTTGTTGCATCGTTCTGAAATTATAAGCGATTTTATAAAGACGTTTAATTTCAAAATCCTTCGAAACAGGACTAAAATCCTAGATCACATTTGCTGACGATTTCTCCCCCAGATATCAAACTCTGTCTATCTCTCTTATATCGCGCAAATATCTTCCTGAGTACATAAAGAGGCTGCTTCCTAATTCTACACATTTGGAATTTTCACTCGGCCTTTTTGCATCCATACCTCCCACGGTCAAAGACAGATTTGATCAAGGATTTTACGAATGTTTTGAAAGATTTTGAGATAACTTTTTTTTATAAAATAGCTTGCAACTTGAGAACGATACAACTGATTTTGACCAACTAAATTGTTATATATAAGTTAACATTTTAGTTACATAAATATTATTATTTTATAGGAATCTAATAGATATTTTGAAAGCTACAGGAATTCAAACGTCTAAACATCTTTTCTGACTCACCCGTTATTTTTGCAAACGCCAATACTTCGCTGACTCACCCTGCAAATGTTGTTAGTTACTTACCAATGCTAGCAAAAGCAAATGTAACTTCATCATATGTCGATCATCCTCCATATTCCACTACCAAACGCATGATCAAAAATAGATACGTTAATACCAGAATTGCTTAATCACTTCAGCATAAATAGATATACTAAATTTTTCTCCTGAGTCTAAATTACTTTGACACCTTACTTTGAAATGTTTGATTAAATGATAATATTGATAATACAAGTTTTTGGATTTACTTTTCCACGGCCTCACAGCCCCACAGCCCCCGGCCTTATGGTCCTATTGTCTTACGGCGCGCATTATTACGCACGTTAAATCATGACCAACAATAATCTCTAAGATTTGTGCACAGAGTGTTAATAGTCTGAATACAAAATGCTGCTCAGATAGAGATAAAGTTATTTTCTGGAACCTTGAACACTTGTAAGACGTCTATTAAAATATTCAGGGCGAAACATGCAGGATGGTTTTCCAATCTTTGAAGTTTGTAACTCCTTAGTATCTTGGTGATTCTCTACCTTATTGGAGATCAGCACAGTCAAACTCATAGGCATAGGCATAGGAAGCACGGGACTGGGGAGCTGCAGCTCCCCTTACCACGCAAACTTTATTGTGGTGTCGTGTTGTAACCCACTGACTTTGCAGACAGAACAGTCAGGCGGACGGGGTCCAAATCCCACCAGCACCTCTTGTGTCATGACAAAGGGTCGCGGACTCGATTAGCGCTTAGCTACTTCTGCGATCCCAGCGATTGGCGCTAAAAACCGCAACTTCACCTTCACCTTCATTGCATTTCAGGCACCATTCGGGCAGTTTTACTCGATGAAGCCATCATATTCGGGCAAAATCAATATTCGGCCCCCGCATAACCCAGTAGCAGCATCTAGTGTGCAATGCTAGAACTTTCTTTGGCAATAATTACTTGATTTTGATATTGTTGAAGAACAAAGGAACTGCTGTTTTTGAAGCAAACACTTTTTCGACTTTCTTGTGCCATAAATCAGCAACCACTTGTCAAATTGACTCAAATAAGGTCTCAAACTCTAAGTTGATGCCTATCCTGTGCAACTGTATCAAAAACGGCACAATCGAAGTCACAGCTCCTTCCCAGCAGCCACACAAACAGGGACAGTCTGGTACCCTGACGTCATTTTCGACTAGGAACCAGGCTGAAACAAGGAAACAATCTTTTTGGGACACCCTATATATCAACTTCAATTATAGTCATATTATTAAGATAATAGCCATTTGTTTTTCGTTTACAGGCCAAATTTAAAACAATTTTGTTTATGCTGAATTGTAAACCCTGTGTAAAGAATTACAAAATGAAATGAAAGAATGAAAAAAATGAAGGGGCCTTAGAGCTGTGAGGCTGCTAAGCCGTTGGGTGGTGGAATGGTTAATTGCTAAGTTTTTAGATTTCTGTTGTGATAGACAGCAAATCTAAGTAACAGGTGCATCAATTTACAAACATAATTCAAGATACAATAATCATTCAGATTAATATTGCCCACCATCGAAAATAACTAAAACGTTTCCATGATTACGATAAACAATGAATTCGGCTTTAACGAGCTTTTAAGAGCGTTCTTCTCTTTTGCTCGTATTGCATGTTTTTATTTTTTTTTTAAAGAAACCGCTTATAAGAAACTTACTCTCAGATCGCCAAAAAATTAAGAAATTCCAGTACTGGGAAGAAATTAGTTAAGAAACTATTTATTTTAGTCAAGGAAATCCTTAGCATATTTTTACTTTATTTTCACTTGTTCCCTGTATCATATTACTTGGAAGACTTGGAAGGCACTTGAGTAATGTCTAAACATTGGAAAGGGTTAAAAAACCTCGTTTTGAAATATTCACGAAGGCTCAGCAAGTAACCATGAGTACCAAAAATCTGATCATTTTAAGAAACTTTCAGTACTGGCTTAAATTCTTAGTTTCTTTAAAAAAAATACGTGCAACACCTCAATTAGTGCGAAGACTACGGAGGTGTTAAGGTAGACTGATTACCAAAGACTGACGAAATAAACACTGCTATTCCTGCAGTAAACTTCCTCAACAGGGACTCATAATCAAACAGTAAATATGATTGCCCTATTTGAGCCGCATAGGGATTACCGCTACTCACTCACCCGTAAGCCCTATGCTTTTCTCTAAAGAAATCGTCGCTAGCGTTGGAAATTGATTGATTACCTGAGTCCCTTGATTTTATCTTGCTTGTATCTGTGCATAAAACCTTCCTCAACAGGGACTCATAATTAAACAGTAAAAAAGATTGCCCTATTTGAGCCGCATAGGGATTACCGCTACTCACCCCGTAAGCCCTATGCTTTACTCTAAAGAAATCCTCCTTAGCGTCGGAAATAGATTGATTACCTGAGTCCCTTGTATCCGTGCATTAAACCTTCCTCAACAGGGACTCACAATTAAACAGTAAAAAAGATGGCAGTATTTTGTGCATGCATCAATTGAGTCACGGCCTATGCCTGCTTTCAACCGTCAACTTAAACGAGGAAATGCAACAAAATTCACGTTAAGCAAACAGTTAATTAACACAAATTATCATAAATACGGAGGGGAAAGCTCCGTACCTTCTGAATTAGCACATCAAGATCTTGTGGCGTGGGCCTAAATAGGGCCAAATTTTTCAATGTAATATTTTGGGTATCTGTTGACCGAAGTGATATCATTTACAACAAAGAACTCTGAGAAGCAAGGGAATAAGGTAAAAGTCTAATGTTAAAGGTAACATGCAGGAAACAGCTTAGTTAAAGAGAATCGACCGTCTTTAAAGTGGCTCGAGCCACTCTGTTTTGATGCCTGTCAAAGGTTAACCAATCAAATCATGCGAGTTCTCGAGTTCAACTGACGGCACGTTTCTAGGTTTTGCTAACTGTGTTCCACTAAGCAGCATTTAGATATTGCGATGTCGAGGGGGCGCGAAATCAAGCTTGATTTGCGTCACTCCTGTTGTTAATCGTCTAAACAGCCAATATATCGATTTGCAACACAACAAATGCAACAAATGCAACACAAGGAAACGAAATGAAACGAAAACGTTCCATTAGATGAACGTAAACGTTGGACTCAGGAAACGAAATGAAACGAAAACGTTCCATTAGATGAACGTAAACGTTGAACTCAGGAAACGAAATGAAACGAAAACGTTCAATTGAATGAACGTAAACGTTGGAAACATGAAACGAAACTCGGCGAGAAATTTTGATGACAACTTGCTTGAATACGCAGCTCACCATAGGCGGTAGGAGACGCGTGGATTGCTTTTGAAAAATATTGTGGTCATAGGTTGGGGTTATTAAGATTAAAATTAGCCGCGATCTTTTAAAGCGGCTTCCTGTTATTTTGTAGCCACTTGCGGTTGACCCGGCAGACGCTAATCTGCCCATCGACGCCCATGAGCTCACTGACGGTAAAGTTTCTAAAGGGTTTCTTAGGAGTTTCATAACATCCTTGATGTTTTCATCCTGTGCCCTCGAGAAAATTGCACAACGCAGATTTGTAAAGCTGTCTATGCATTACTCAAGTACCTTCCGAGTATTACAGTGCAAGAAACAAGTGAAACTAAAGAGAAAATATCCTATGAATTATCTTGACTAAAAGATAAGTTTCTTGAATAATTTTTTCCCAGCACGGAGGTCTCTTGTAGCGCTAAAGCTATGCAGCTTCATTAGCTGGACTCCATGTAGCGTGGGATGTTTATGTGGACCCCTATCCCGTAGTTAAATGGTGGTGTATGAATGTCTACCTAAAAAAACGATCAATACAGGGCAACACACTATGCCTTCTGGTGCCACTATTATTGCAGATTCTAACCAAAACTTGTTTACGACGATATTTATTGAGAAGAATAAAACAGCTTTAAAAAGAAAACTGCTTCATTTATTGAACTATGGGGATAGACAAGGTCTAAGTTCAACCACCAGTTATTCTCTGTTGTTTTTCTATGCTTGTGGAAGAGGATCTGCATGATACTATGAAACCTTTTCTCGAGAAATTTTCGTGAGAGTCTGCACGCAGGCTACTTTAAGGCGGAACAGACCTAAAATCACGACCAAATTTCCGGATATTTCTGCCTTACAGCTATGACTTCAACACGTTTTAGCACGTGCTATCCTCATGGGAGGATGAAATCATCCAGAATAATCCTGCTTTGCTCCCAGGATGACACTTTCATCCTCCCAAAGGGATAACACGTGCGGAGGCATGTAAAAGCCATTGCTGAAAGGCAGAAATATTTGGAGAATTTGGTCGTGATCTGCTTTCACGTTTCGGTTTCTTGAAGGGGCATTTTCTAGAAAATCGCTGATAATTTCAGAGCGGAGTGGCCGACTTCAGTCAGGTAAATTTTAAAATCGATTTGAGCATGTCCATCATTAAATAATATGTTTGCCAATATTATTGACTTGATATCCAAGGAGCAGTTGCCTTTCAAACGGGCATTGTTTTTTTTTACCCACCCGGTATAAAAACAAAGTCGCTAAGCAAACTTGATATTACACTTGTCCCAAGCCTATTTCCCGATGTCCATCTGACTGATCCCTTTGTCACCGTTCCCTGATCCGCNGGAGAATTTGGTCGTGATCTGCTTTCACGTTTCGGTTTCTTGAAGGGGCATTTTCTAGAAAATCGCTGATAATTTCAGAGCGGAGTGGCCGACTTCAGTCAGGTAAATTTTAAAATCGATTTGAGCATGTCCATCATTAAATAATATGTTTGCCAATATTATTGACTTGATATCCAAGGAGCAGTTGCCTTTCAAACGGGCATTGTTTTTTTTTACCCACCCGGTATAAAAACAAAGTCGCTAAGCAAACTTGATATTACACTTGTCCCAAGCCTATTTCCCGATGTCCATCTGACCGATCCCTTTGTCACCGTTCCCTGATCCGCAACTTCAGCATGTAGGGATAGGGATTGTGACTGAATTAAATTTCCTAGTTTTAAGGGGACGCTAAGTCAAAATTTTATGGTTCAACAAATATTGTAATACGAATCGAATGTGATGTTTTTCAGTTCAAACTGCAAGAGCTTGCATATAAACATTGAAATAAGGGGCTACATGGGCACTAGACTGGTTACAGAGTCGTAGTTGTCGCTATTGATAGACTGATGGACGCTCAAACTACGAGCGGTCTGTGCAGTATGAGTTTGGTGCAAGTCTCGTTTTGATGAGCGATTACTGGGACTCATTGTAATAAGTCTACATGGGCACAATGCGTCCCGTAATTCTTAGAGGTGTGCTAATTCCAAGATTTACACAGGAAAGGCGCCAGCCGTGAAAAGCTGTGGTGAACCTGGACCAGGTATTTTCCTGACTAAAATGGGGTAAACAAAAGATATACCCAGCCATTTTTACTGCACTTTTGTTTATCTAGGATCACAATGACCTGAGAATAATGGGGGGCATGTACATCCCCAATCCACCCCGTGGCGCCGCTACTGAATTTACAGTAAGGACCACTTTTCAGGACGCTCAATCAGAAACAAGCGAAGCTAGAAGCTAAGTCGGAATTTTGTATTGAATATCAATCAGAGCCGCATAAAATCAATAGAAACGATTGAGATAGTTACTCGAATGAGTCCAACGCAGAAAACATTTTCGTTTCATCTTTCGGCTATTACCTGACGTTTCATTCTCTGGTGAGTGTCAGCTTTATAAAACTTTCGGTAATTTTCTGATGGTTTCGCTTTTCAAAGCGATCTTCAAGTCTTGTGTCACTGCAAGACTTTTTTCAGGTCTCGCGCTGTCATAATGGTAACCAAAAGCAGTTTCTTTAAATTAAATTTCTTTAAATATCCTCTCTTCTTATTCGCCAACTTGTGTAAGAAAACTTCTAAACAGCTCATCATAAAGTTTTTCTAACAACATCAAATCTAATTCAATATTTCTGAAGTAACCCATTTTAACATAAACATTTCAAAGTAAATGCAGTTTTCTCTAACTATCTGTTTCTATGTTTCTTGAAAGAGGCTTCCTTCCCTTTTTACCTTTTTGTGTAAATGAAAAACGTTTAAACTTCATCACGAAATCTTTTTAACAACACCAAATATATTT
Organism: Aurelia aurita; assembly: GCA_004194415.1. Lineage (NCBI taxonomy): Eukaryota > Metazoa > Cnidaria > Scyphozoa > Semaeostomeae > Ulmaridae > Aurelia > Aurelia aurita. The sequence goes on along the minus strand of REGM01000023.1, from coordinate 2,475,837 downwards.
TAAATTTACTTTCAGTACCTCAGGAGTCTTTGCTTGTGTTTCTTTTGAAAGACTGGAAGCCTCTGTTCGTGGCACTCGCATGGTCCTCCCTCCTTGTAAGCAGGTCCAAATCTTAAAACATCAAATCCAAGTCAATTTTGTTCTCAATAAATTGTTTGTGTTTATAAACTAAAAGTGTTAAAGTAAATTTTCTATACTTGGACTATTTGCTCCTATGTTTCTTGTGAAAGGCATCCATCCTTTCTTCCTTCTCACCTCTGCAAATAACACATTTATACTGTGCTGAGCTATCCTTGGACAATTCTTGGTACCTCTGATCATCAATGTCATCGCAATCTAGAAACATAGAAATATTCAAATATACTTCTCCAGCCTTCAGCTGAAACTACGCTGAATGCATTTTTTGATCATGACCAAATAAAGGCAGCGACAAGCCTTCCTTGGACACGGAGAGCATTCACTCGGCAGCGGAAAGCATTACACGGGCAGCGGAAAGCACTACACGAGCAGTGCCAATAGTTGTGATTCGCGATCTTCGCAGAAATAAATCTATATGATATGTACTGTAATTAACCTACATTTTTTTTAAGTAATCCTCCAGCATTCTTTACTGGTATAAAATAAAAAATAACCCTTCTTATCCAACGTTATCACAGATCGCTTATTTTAAGAGAACCAAATATATTAATTTTTGTATGCTATAATTTTCGCACATACAATCTATGAGAGATATAATTTAATTCCCTAAGAGTAGTTGCATTCTTTAGGGGTTTGAAATTTAACATATTCCTTCTTATCCAACATCCTTACAAAAATCTTGTTAAGAGAACTCATTAAATGACTTGAATGAGATTCATTTCATTCATTTTCATTTTCAATTTTTTAGGCATGGTAGCCCCTCAGTTAGAGAAAAACTGATTTACAGGGTGCCATGCAATAAAAATACTAAAACTAGACTAANCTTCGCAGAAATAAATCTATATGATATGTACTGTAATTAACCTACATTTTTTTTAAGTAATCCTCCAGCATTCTTTACTGGTATAAAATATAAAATAACCCTTCTTATCCAACGTTATCACAGATCGCTTATTTTAAGAGAACCAAATATATTAATTTTTGTATGCTATAATTTTCGCACATACAATCTATGAGAGATATAATTTAATTCCCTAAGAGTAGTTGCATTCTTTAGGGGTTTGAAATTTAACATATTCCTTCTTATCCAACATCCTTACAAAAATCTTGTTAAGAGAACTCATTAAATGACTTGAATGAGATCTCACCTTCTCTCGAGTGAGATCCCACTCATCCGGGCTGACCCACCTCTAATATGAACAGAGGCTGTTTGCGAAAAAGTTGATCATTTGTCCACCCGACACGGAATTGTTTTTGTTAATTAAGGCCAAAATATCAACTGGGTAGTTTTTCTTGTTGGGCAGTTCGGTCTCACCGGACCAGAGTATGCTCTTTCAGCTATTTGTAATATGTATGAGATTTGACTGTTTTCCTATAATTTAAGAAATCAATCCGTGTCGGACAGAACCGATCAGCCATTTCGTAAACAGCCTCGACACAAGTTTATCTTCCCATAGAAATCAAAATGTAGATGAAATCGCACCCAAGTGAGCTAGCCCACCTCATATGAACAGGCCCTTAGGCGGGGCCCTTGCTGTATAAAAGCACAAATGCTGTCGATCTATCACTTATATTGCTGACTTACCGAGCATCGGCATCAAATATTTAAAAAGATTGCATGGATGGTTATTTAGTCTTCCTATTGATTTAATGGCTTGAAAGGAACTTCAGGTACTATTACCGCTGATTGCAGATTTTTGATATCTTGATTGTTTTCAGCAGGGAGATTAAGTTTTCAGAATTACAGCGCTTTTTGTGTTTCAACCAGTTTTGAGGTTGTGACGTCAACAAATTGCTAAATCTTAAACTAGAAAGGCGACAGATTTCTGCTTACCGCCATATTGTAGACCTTCACAAACTATGATTTTCTTGAAGATTGTATCTTTTTCCCCCAATAATTTTGTAGGATTTACGATTTTAAACTTATCATGAATTTTTTAAATAAAAAGAAAAACGCTGTAACTCCGAACAGAATCAAGATATCAAAAAGTTCCAATGAACAACAATAGCAAAGTACCCGAAATTCCGTTTAAGCCACAAAATCAAAAAGAAGATTCAATAACTATCCGTGCAATCTTTTTTAAAGATTTGATGGGGATTTGATGGCTATGCGGACTTACCCGTATGTATCCATCGATCACAACAATCGCAACAGACCATTGGCAGATCTTTCTCGTCACTGCGATAAACCTTCAAACAAACTGGGCAGAAATTTCCTGCACGGAATAGCCTATGAGAGAAGAACATTTTCAATCGTCAGTTTTAACCCGGAGGTTTAGAAAAAACATCGTTGCTTTGGTCCAAGTGCTTTATGGAGGGCACAGCCTGATACGTTTAGTGTATGTTTCCTATGACGCTTCTAGTATTTCATAGATAGAAATTATCAGTTGTTATTGTTTTATAACATGACGATGATCAAGATGCGCTCCTCACAAACAAATCATTACCTACTGGAAGAATTACAGCGAATTGATTTTAGGTCGGTTGAAAACCGAAAGAGCCATCAAAACAATAAGGGAGTGACTTACTTGGAACATTTATGACAATGGAACTGCAAAAACTCAGCATCACCACCTTCTCTTGATTTCTTGAACTAGGGGACAGAAAAATTACTGTAGAAATCGACTTTAGTCACTTGAGCAGTTGCGGATAAAAAGGGGGCGGGGCCTGCAGTCATTCCCCTGAGGAGATAAATGACCGTTCGTTTGAAAACAGTATGTTATGGCTGCCAATAGACACAGTCGAGAGGCCTATCACTCTGTCAGAATGCGAATGAAATTTTCGTGAGGATAAAGAGATTTTTATAAACGTACAGATTTTTACAGGATTTCTTGAAAAAAAAAAACAGAAAAATTTGCATGGGACCTGTACGAGACTTCAAGGGACTGATACACTTCTCAGAAACGAGCCAAAATGATGTACTATTGAAAAATTCAATTAACAGCTGGATAGACCTTTTTTACCAAGAGAAAACGAGGCTCGAATGATCTATTGAAAGACATTGAAAAATATAAACCCATCTTTCATGCATGACATTTTCAAAATGAAATCTTCTGTTTACTCATCACGAAACCCAAATGATTTACAGCATTACAGACCAAATCAAGTCACCTTTGGTTCTAATAGCCTTCGATCATTAGGACCTCAAATATGGAATGGACTGCCGAATGAAATAAAATCCGCCGAAAATCTAAATAGTTTTAAACACATGATAAAAAAGTGGGATGGCCCAAACTGCAAATGCAATGCTTGTCATCATGTGACAGAGATTTAATTTTTTTTAGACCATGTAAACATATATATATGTTATTTATTTATTATCTATTTCGATTTAGATTAGCTTACCATGTACATTATTGTATATATAAAGCTAGATATAAAATGATCGATATTAAATAAGATGACAAACAAACAAACAAACAAACAAACAAACTATTCCTTCTGAAACATGGTGGAAACTCAACTGCAAATAATTAAGATTAACTAGGTTGAAGCACTCGTTCCAAACCCCAAATCTGGTACAGTAAATAGTCCTACCGTCATTTTAGATTGGACGACGTGATTCCTTGTATTCGTTCAATTTTTTTTATCTGATGTTTTAATTTTCTCTCATTCAATTCAATGCGGAAACTGAGACTCATGTAATCAGTCTACTGTCATTTAACAAACCAATTTACTCAGTTCATCATTTAAAGACATTTCTCGACATGTTCTGCTTAATTCTGCTTTCAAGCAATGTTTAATGTGGTTCCCAAACTGGTAAACATTGACTGGAAAGCTAATCTCAAATTTTTGGCAAACAATGTTCACCAAGCTTGCACCATTCAGATGCCTTTGAAGCTTGCAAGCTTGTTGCCAAAATCATGTTTCCTGCTCTATTCTTTTCAAGAAACTGCTAGAATAATTTCCCCATAATGATCCCATGCAAAATATACCTCTTCTCGCCATTTTCCGGGCGTTCCATCCGGGCAAGGTTGTCTTGACAAGCAAGAAGCACACTTTCCGCATTTCTCGCATATCCAGCGGCCTGCAAAAGAAAACAAAAAGAACGTAAACAACTGACTTTTATTTCAGGCTTTAGATTTCTTTTAGATGAGTCAGTCAGTCAGTCAGTCAGTCAGTTATTTGTTTTAAGTGGGCTGTCAGGATTTTCTAGCTACTTAAAGCTAATTTAGGCCCACTATGCATGCCGCATCCAGGCATGGGACCCCTAGTTTAACGTCCCTTCCGAAGGACAGCGAAGTGAGTTGCGAGGTCAGTCCCCGGGTCAGGTCTCCGAGATCACCCATCCGGAGTTTGACCTACCTCGACCGAGCTTAACTTCAGTCACCTGATGAAAACTGTATAAGCCGCTCCGCCACTCACCCCACATGAGAAAATATATAGTAAAGATTGCAGTCTGAAGTTTCTTATAAGTCAGTTTCTTGGTGGCGGNAGTGGGCTGTCAGGATTTTCTAGCTACTTAAAGCTAATTTAGGCCCACTATGCATGCCGCATCCAGGCATGGGACCCCTAGTTTAACGTCCCTTCCGAAGGACAGCGAAGTGAGTTGCGAGGTCAGTCCCCGGGTCAGGTCTCCGAGATCACCCATCCGGAGTTTGACCTACCTCGACCGAGCTTAACTTCAGTCACCTGATGAAAACTGTATAAGCCGCTCCGCCACTCACCCCACATGAGAAAATATATAGTAAAGATTGCAGTCTGAAGTTTCTTATAAGTCAGTTTCTTGGTGGCGGGAGCTTACTGCAGAATTCTTTCTTAAGTGTCTTTGTGGCTTTAAGTCCTGAACCTCTTTCGGGTTCCAGTGCAGCTTTGAGGATAATAAGCTTGATAAAACCACTAGATAGTATTGCAGCTGGAGCGGATTGCTGATAAAGCTCTTGGTAACACTAAAGCCAACAAAAATGCAAGATAAGGAACAATTGATCTCTTCAGGGTTTCAAATTGATCCCAGAATGTATCCTGAATAATCCAGAAAAAGAGGTTTATTCCAATGCTAAGTCGGTCTAATTTTATTGCCTCGGCAGTTGGAAGGCCCTTCGGAATGGGGTATTAAGGTGTTCAGGAAAGGTCATTAAACCTTCTGGTCAGGCCAATTGATTCATGTAAATTTACCTTTAGGTGCTGTTCATATGAACGAGCGCTTCTGGTTAGGTGGGCTGGCCCGTTCTCAAATCTATAGTGGATTCAATATACACAAAAAATAGGCTCATATCAGAAACGGGCCAGCTTGCTAAACCGATATATCAGCCGAAACAGGTTTAGAACCCGCCTTGCAGAGATTAATATTTTGCAAATGAAACCCTTGAACGGACTAGACCGGCAAAGCTGGCTATTTCTTTTGTTTCGAGTAAATCGTTTGGCGCCACCAAAGGCAAAACATTATTTCTTTGTCGAGGAAAGGAAAAGAGCTCAGATAGCTGCGCTACGTCACATCTCATGAAAAGAAAAACGTTCAACGCGCTTGGGCAAATCAGCCAGCCAAGCGAGCTCACCTCCATCTGAACAGCCCCTTATATTGTATTCAAATTGAGCAGCCTAAATAATTTTAGGTTAAACAAGGTCAAGAGTTGGGCTGTATTAAACTAAACCATTAAAGACCATGATTTCAGAGATAACACTGGTTTAACCTAGGTTCAACGAGCTTTTAGTTTTTTTAACTTCCTTTGCTGATACTAATTTTAAAGCAGTATAACTTTTCAGTATAAATGAGCACAGGGCTCAAATCTTTAAAAAGGTCGGTGTAAAATTCTTTTACATTTTGCTTTGAATTAAATGCCTTGAAAGGAACTTTCCTGTAAATCTGCCGTGGAAATTTTTTGATATCTTGATTATTTTCAAAATGGCGGCATTTATTATATTTGAGGCTGTGACGTCATCAAATTTCTAAATCCTAAACCAGAAGAGCGACAGATTTCTGCCTGCCACCATATTGTAGACCTTCATAAACTATGATTTTCTTGAAGATTTTATCATTTCTTCTCTACTAATTTAGGATTTACGATGATTNACGATTTGGCACGAGCCCTTTGGTAGAAACTTGCTCGAAAAGTGGCTTTTAATTTTAAGATTTTTTTGGTAGATGCAATATTATGCAATTTTTTTTTATTTAGTGTTGCATTTTGAAGTTAGATTTTAGCAACAATACAATACTAAGGCTGGCGCCATTATGGAATTCCCTGAAAAACCATCAAAATCGAAATATTTTAAAACTGAATTGATATGACTTCAAAGTACATTGTTAGAGGTTTAAAATGAGATAAACGTGAACAATTTCTGACTCTTCTGAGCGGAGAAACGAGAACTTGAAAAATGCCATCTAAGTGGCACAATTCCGGAAATGGTAATATAAACAAACAACAAATTAGGCCTAACTTCAAAAATCAATATCTCCGTTACCTGAAGAGCAATTTGGAAAATTTGTCCAGTATATTGATCTGCAAGCTGTACTTAATTAAGGCGGTATGAAATAAATTCGGTTTTCGAAAATTCATTTTTGGACATTTATTCCCTTGCTGGGATCACTGTGGCATTTGACGTTTTGAAAAGTGGAACACGCAAGTCAGTTTCGGTGTTTCTCAGCCTCAGTGTTTGGGCTGAGTTCTTTATAAACAGCTTGGATAGATATTCCGGAGCAAGACCATTTGTTGACTTGTACATTATAGTCGCTGCCAGGGAGTAGGAGAGAAAAATAACAAAATCCACCTTGTAATGAAGATTCCCATGAGGAATAGGAAAGAAATCATATTGCAGGGAAGGAATTAGAAACCTGACAAAGTGATTTTCCGTGCCATAATTTGACAGTTACAATTAAATCAAATATAGTTACCATCTGGAATGTTCTTGAGTCCAACACAATAACTATGATATCCTCTGTCACAATTGTCACAAAACATCATATGCTCCTGAAAAAAATAAAAGGCACTAATTACGAAAAAGTCTTTTATACAAGCTTTCGCTACCTCGAATAAACACGTAAACCTCATGAACAATAACAAATCAATCACTCAATCAATCAGTGATTGATCTGATCAAACAACGAATGAGTTGTACAGAGTAAAAAGAATACCTCGCTATTTGAAATGCTGCAATATCATACAGCTAGTAATCAACTCATCTATCGTTTTCAATTCGTATTCTCGTGCCTAAGCGAGTAGCACGCAAAAATGTTGACAATGCAATTTATTTAACTTAATCACTTAATCACTTTAATCGTTTCAATCTATACAGTTATTTAGAATTCCTTAAACTGTAAATTCTTTTTAGGGTCTAAAAACAAGTTTCTGTCTAAGAGCTACCCTCCTTAAGAGAGCGAAACATCAAATAGAAACATACATAATTCAGACAAATTTCAGCATTTATGCAGGTAGTATAAGGCCAAAGGCTAGTCTGCACTTTAGCGGACCAGCTTTCAATATCGGCAAGTAATGTGTCATGGGGTAAGGGTTAGGGTCAGGGTTAGGTTTTCGAAAAGGGGTTATTAGGGTAAGTTAGGGTTAGTTATTGTAAGTTAGATTTAGTTAGGGTAAGGTAGGGTTTAGTTAGGGTTAGCAGGGTATTTGGTCAAATATGTTCCCGAGAGATATGACATAAAGCTGGTCCGCTAAAGTGCAGTCGTCCCTGGCCAAAAATGCGAAGCCTGAATCCTTACCTCATCGTGTGGATTACTACAGAGTGTGCATGTCTTGCATTCCATGCATTGCCATGGATACGTTTTGATTATTAACACGAGCTGTCGGCTCATGTCCAAGCAGGAAGGGTGTCCTAAAGGAGATGCAATTAAACTATAACTCCGGAATGGTGTCCTGGAGCAAATGAAAATAACATGTAACTCTCGAAAGTAAAATTAGCACAGAACCCTTCAGCTCAACTCCCTAAACGTTTTCAGTCTATTGTTAGATACCTAAGCGAGCAGCATACGAAATGATATTGATAAAGATTCTTTTCAAAACAATAAACACAAAATATATAATATTTTTGAAATAATTCTGCCAGACATTGATTTCAACATAGAATTGTATTATTTTACTTTTACCCCAATCCCCTGTCATCCCTTACATTGGGTAATACGCAATTCAGCTGTTCATTGGGTGATACGCAATTCAGCAGGCACAACATTTGAATTAGGGGAGGAGGGCTAAAGGAATGTAAATTCATTGGAGAGTATTTTGAAATAATACAAGAAAGTAAACAAGCTTTCAAGGCAGTTGACAGTGGCGGACACTTACTAGGTGGCGAAGTTATTGTTTCAGTTAAAAGCATTGTTTATCTCCATTTTTTCAAACAAAATGTCATTCTCCTATACTGAATTTTTGGGGGTACCACACCCCCTTTACCCCCAAGTGTTTGCCATTGCCAATACAATAATCATATGAATACAAGATCTCACCGCTATTTTCACAGAAAGAGCAATTGACGAGATCCTCAGCTATGCCTTGTTTGTTTGTTTCTGCTCCCTTCATGCAAATTCCACAGAAGGAGTCATTTTTGATACCTGAAATCTGTTGATACAACAAACAACGAATAAAATTACAAAGTATTGGAAATTTGACTTTAATCAGGCAAGGCTCTCTTGTGTCGTAAAATGCTAGTCCTATCTGTATAGGGCCAAGAAACTACACTGAGATAGTAACATAGTAACTATCAAAGAAAGAGAGCCGAACCTGTTATATAAAAAACCCAAACTTTTGGCGGATAAAATTTCGGTAGATAAACTTCAACGAAGAGACTTTCGGCAGAAATTTCACAATTTTGACGGAAAAATTTTGGGCCAAAAAATGTCGAGAACTTTGGAGTGAATGACTTTATTCATTAGAACTTTGATGGAATGCTTACCGACAGAAAGACGACATTATTTCTTTAAAACATAACAGCAACAGAATCTATACAACAAAAATAACGCAGAATAAAACAGGTTCTTAATCTAAGCATTCCAGTTCATCGTAGATTGCTTCGTGAATCCCAGCAATTTCAATTCTGATTCTTAATTTTGTGTGCTCACAATCTGCATCTAAGTAGTGCAGAAATCAAGAAATCGCTCATACTTACAGAGCATTGTGGGAAAGAAGAACAATTTTGCTTCTTAACTGCAAAACAGGTTGTGTTCCAGAATTCCAGAAATCATACTATCAAAGGCGATTTGTCCATAATTGTGACAAGGTACTTATCCAAAATTTTCGGAGAGACAAAATTTCCGCCAGCTTTAGATTTCGGCAGATAAATTCTCGGTAAAAATTTTGCCGGAATTTTGTCACGTTGAAAGTTTTGGATTTTAGCGTAGCTAGAATGAGAAGAGTCGCTAACTTTCTGTAATTCGAGGCTAAAGGTATCACAAAGTGTGGTCAAATCGACAGTACAGCCAAAGAAACTGCTTAGTTTCGCAGTGTTCCTAAGAACTACTTTGGGATTCTAGGCAGAAACAAACAAACGAACAAACAAACAAAATCAATACCTTATTTCGATGCTTGGCACTCCCAACACCATCTCTACTTCTTAATGCCTTTTTAAGAGGAGGTGCATCAGCATCAGAAGCTGCATTATCATCTGAGGAATGGCCTTCTTCGTCGCTGCTACTTTGACTGTCAGAACTATCTGAATTCTAAACCAATAAAATACAGAGTGAAGTTAGCATCAATCTTTCTGGCAATAGCATTTAGAATTAATTAAAAGCAGGATTTTTCCATTGTTGGGATTTTGCTATCATCAAAGCAGTGACCAAACGTGAAAATATCTTTTGCCAAACATTTGGATTTGCATGCGAAGCAAAATGCTTGTTTGCTTGGCTACGTCAGAAACATAACTTGACCAAAATTTGATTTGCTTGTGACGAGCAGATTTGAATAACGCAAACAAGCGTAAATTTTTTAAGAATATCCAAAAAAAATCTTCATCGATTTATTTTCATCCACCGAGGAGACAGACTGCCTTTAATCACGCGAATAAACGTCACATTCAAATCGCATCAGTTCATGTTTAGATAAAATAATTTACACTCACATTTGCTTCTTCATCTCTGTCATCAACTGAATCCGCACCACCAGTGGACCACTGATTCATCACACTTGTCAATGGAAGCGAGCGCAGCTCATCCGGAGAATAACTAAAAGTGAAGAACGCCACAAATTCACAAAAAGAAGTATAGTTATCAAATCTTTAAAAAGGCTGGTATAAATGGCAATTACATCTTTCTTTGATTGAATGACTTGATAGAAACTTTAGTTATTTTGCTGTTGGACTGTTCAGAAATCTTTTCGAAACTACCGAGTACTTTATATGTGACGTCATCATATGTGAAAGAGTTGTGCTTGATACCATATTGTAGACATTCATAAACGATGGCTTTCTTGAAAATCATCCCATGTTTCCTCAAAAGTTTAGAAATTACGATGGCTCCAAGTTAAATTATTCTTGAACTCTTAGAAAAGAAGGAAAACCCTCTGATTCTGAGAATATTGAAGATTTCTGAAAAGTCCAAAGGTAGAATTATAGCAAAGTAGCTAAAGTTTCTTTCGAGCCATTCAGTTCAAAGAAAAAGGTCATAGAATTTTACACCAACCTTTTTAAAGATTTGGAACCTATGCTGTCTAGCTTACAGTGGTTGAATAGCTGATTCGATAGATGAACATGTGCTAGCTGTTTATCGCGTACGCTAAGTCCAGGGCAACGTTAACTACGGTTGGACATTTTTTACACTCCAATAAAAAGTTACAATGCAGATTACAAGCTACACTATTTACAAATTAACTATACTATACTACTAGGACTATACCCCAGGGAGAAAAAGGCTGTGTCCACCCCTGCAGCGTCTAACTACCCATGATTTCACTTGGCGGTTCGAGATAACGAGGTTCAACTGTATAGGCAAACAGGCGACTGGCTGAAACGTCTAAAAATACGTACAGTTTGAAGTAATCTTGAAACTGGCCAGGCATCAAGGCAACAGGATATCGACTTAGCTTTCTTTTCTCTGGGCTAATTATTTGTTGGGTCTTTCGGGGTACTTGAATCATCTGGAAAAGAATATTCAAAATGGTGAAACCAAAACGTCCATATGTTAAAGGGAAAAAGAAACATAAACAATGGCTCTAGGTCACGTTACTCTGCCACGCGCTTCACCCTCGATGTACCACGAACGAAATAAAAAAGAGGAAAAATACTCGATGTATCATCGGACAATCTAATTTTTAATTCAGAGTTTCCTAAAGCCCGTGATTCACCTAGTAGAAAATAACAACGGATACTATTGATGACGCAAACGAAAAGGGATTAGAATATTGAAGAATATTTGATCGCAGACAAACTGTCATTTGATGTATGGTCTTTGGAACAAATTACTAAATTTACCACTTTATATTTACTAAAGAACCTTTCAATGTCATATGAAAGTAAATGTAGCTCAAAACTTCGTATAAAAGTGCAAAGGTTGAAAAAAACATGCATGCTTACTCGCCTGTTTGTAAAAATGGGCTGCGATAATTTATCAAGCGCAAAGTCTTAAACTTTAACACCGACTTTTATGGTCAAGCTAGCGTAATAATTGAGTCTTAAAGAAAAGAAAACGAAATGCTCAAGAGAAAAGCTTGGGATTTGCCCAACGTGAAGCCTTGGATTCTTTCAAGCTGATTATTTCAGTGAGGAGATTTCTCTTACATTGAGGTAGAAGCTTGGCGTAAAATGGCCAATTCTCATCACAATCATACATCTGCTAATGCCAAAGAAACGAAAGAGAAGAAATTAGAGAAGCTTCATTTGATTTTTGACAATCAAAAAGCCTTCTATGTTGGGAAGCCTGTAGACTTTCACTTTTCGACAAGAAGCGAAGATCTATCACAGATGAAAATCAACGTATTAGGACCATCACGATGCAAAATCAAACACTACACGATCCGAGATGGTCTTTATGGAGTTTCATTTGTTCCCCTGAACCCCGGTAGCTACATGATCATTGTCAAATGGACTGGAATGGAGATCCCCGAAAGCCCTATCATTTGTCATGTCAAAGAGAGTGAGGATATTTTCAAGAGAAGATCATTACTGCGTCGAGCAAGTCTTTCAGTGCCAGCGAGATTATTTGCATTAGTGCCTGGCTCTGTTCCGTTATCAAGAAAATTTAAAAATTAAATTGAAGAAATATTTGAAAGACACGTGAAACACGCAAGACTGCAAAACTATCCAATCATATAACAAAACAACAGTACCGGAATCTTGACATATATTAAATGAGTGAGAGATGTAACTTTTTACTTGTTATTTAGGATTTGTTGTTAAAGGGGCTTTTTCAACCAGCATGCTTTGCACGTGTCATGTCTTTGAGATGACACGTGACATGCATGCTGGTTGAAACAGACCATTTAAGTCACTTGCATACCAAATGCTTCAGGAAAAAATTTAACTTTTTGAAAATCATCAACATGATATTTTAGCTTAGGAAATGACCTCATGTGAAATGCACAAAATGATGCAAAAAACAAAGACAAAATTATAGGTTTTGTAAAATAACAAATGTAATAATTTTCGATCACTTCAAATTTTTCTGAATCATTCGGTATAGTAGCTTTGAATAACTTAAGATTAAAGGTGCACACGGAAGTAAAGTTTTGATTTGAGTTGAAGTTTTAATTAAAGATTCGCGTTCGAATTACAAAATTTTCCTATTTGTTTACATTGATTACTTGTTCCGAACTTTACCACAGCTAGCTAGTCGAAACGGCAGACTAACATTTTTAAGTCGTTAGGTGGTGGTCAGGGAGCTTTTTACCAGCATGCTTTGCAGCAAAACACAACGGAGTTTTTGGAGCTGTCATCTCTAGCGTTATTGTCTATTATGCACAGTAAACAGAAGCAAAGGTGTGGTTGAAGCGGTGAGACAAAACAACTACTAGCCATCATAGAAACTTTATTCAAAGCTTCCACCGTCCAACTAAGCCTCATACGAAGTTTAAGGTAGTTAAAGCAATCCTTGACAGTTTTCTGCACTCCTCATAGCTTTGGCTACGTGGCTAGGCCCGTTACGTAAGCACAAAAGAGCAGGAAAATATGTAAAATATAATTATGTGACCCATCTATGTCCACCCTGAAATCAGCAGTGATTTTCCTTGATAAAAAAGAAAATGGTTTCAACAAGTATTTTTGGCCAATAGTTTCGATCAATATGCATTCCATAACAACAAAATAATCTTAGAAAAGTGGTTATAAACTCTTGCAAACGTGGTTATATTCAAGAAGTAAATATTTACAGTGCCTTAGTACCTAAAACATTGATTCTGTCCTTTGTTAAACACCACTCAATACTAAAAAAAAAACCCTAGAAGTTTTGCTCCGAGTTTTGAGCCATGGATTGAGCCGTTCAACCAGGTAAATCGTGAATATTTGTCGTTAAAAAGTTTAGGCACCAGTCTGCAATAGTTTATGCATTGCTCCCTACGATTTTAGGCCCTAAACATAGGTAAAAAGGTCTTCTTGATAGCTTATCTTAATAACACCACAGAAGCAAAATCTATAAGTTCCCCTTCACAATTGGAACATTTAGAAAATCTTAGATACACTATTCGCTCTCAAATGTAATTCAGTGCCAAAATGAAATACAAGGCCTTTAATATATCAAGCTCTGAATGCGTCCTTCATTTATATAAGCATGTGGATGCAGCCTCAGTTTTCAATAATTATCCACACCAAATTATTCGTGAAATGACAGGTTATATCCTACGTATACTGTATTGAGGAATTTCTTGTAATAAAACGTTCATTATTTCATGTTTATCATATGTTAAGCGTTTTTAGTCTGTGACTCAGATGCTAATGTGAAAATGCAAAGGAATTCCTGTATGAATCTGTTTAGAAAGTAATAGCTGGTATCAGGACGCTGCGTGTATCATTCTTTCGAAAAAGTGTACGAGTTTTTAAAACAATAGGATTTTTAGAGATTTTTCTATGAACTAAAAGGGACTTTTGCCAAAGGCGTACGAGACTTTATGGAGTGATATGCCCCTCGCATTATGCCAACTAACAGCAAAGAAATTGGCGTTATTTGATTTTGGCGAAAACTACTGATAATTAAACTCACCAAAACAATGTTGGTTACCAAAGTTGTTAAGCCCTGAACATCTTTACTTTTAAAAAGCGAAATACATGTGGTAAAGATTGCCTAGTTGAGATTGGTTTTCAGGAACACTATCTGGCAATGATAAAGCAGTACAATATATAAAGATAGATATAGGAGTCAGGGAACCCTGTAGCCTGAGTGTAGCTTCAACACCTCCTCCAAGGAAAAGTACTTTTCCTACTTTTCCTCCGAGGAGGAGTTGAGGCTGCGCGCAGGCTAGGAACCCTGGCCCTCCAACTTTTCGAAGGTGTCCCATTTTAACCTCAAAGTGTCCTTTTCTCAGCCTTTTTCCTGGTTTAAAAGTATCCCTCCATTTATAAAAAGTGCCCTAATGAGAGCTGCACCCCTCCAAATACGAACTGCTCCCTGCGTCTTTGGTTACAAACAAAAGCGTAAGGGAAAATAACATCTGGGGGGGCTGCCTGATAAAAAGTCCATAGTTTACGAAAATTTTGCCCGAATTAAGGCGGATTTTTGACCAAATTTGGCCGATTTTGTAAATTTTTCTAACGTTAAGGGGCTGTAGCCCCCCTAGCCCCCTGTCTCATACGCCTATGGTTACAAACCTGTGTTTGCATATCAAAATAAGCCAATCTTTCATCTTTTCTATCTTGATTCAAATGCAAGTTATATTCTGCTGCATCTTTGATTGCTTTCTTTACATAAGATGCAGTCTTTGCAGTGTTTTTGACAATCATTTGAGCATGTTGATCATCAATGATTTTTCGACGTTCTCTTTCATGAACAAATTGAAGGTACTCCTGGAATTTAAAATTTTAAAGTAACTGGTTTGAGGAATGCAGTTGGTATAACCAGACCCTGTAAAAGCTGAATCCAAGTCGTCAGGCCTGGTTAGAATTAGCAGAGAAGCAGTGAATAGTTCTCCTCATTATCTACAGCCATGTTTAGACTGATTACATGAGTGTCAGTTTTCCGCATTGAACTGAATGATAGTTATAGCTTTAGAAAATAAAGCATCGGATTAAAAACATTGAACGAATACAAGGAATCACGTTGTCAGTCTAAGCCGTGCTACCCTATAGTCATGTAGGTTTATAAGTACGCCCTGAATCATTCTAAGGTCTTTTCTGATGAAGTAAGAGGATCAGAGTTTGAAGACATTAAAGGGCTGTACAACATTTTAGTCAATACAGGGCTCGTGGGATTATCTGTCTAGGCTAAAAACATCTAAAATGTGTGGCTCGGAATCCAGATATATCTCCAAAATCGTTGATTGTCTGAATAATCTGACTGCATTGGCTAATTCTACGGAGATCAAACCTATAGAGGATATCTTCATTTGCAATGTCTCTGTTGCTATTTGCCTGCATTAGGGAGAGAAAGCCATGGATTTCTAGAAGTTTAGCTGATACAGCTCTTTAAATTACCTGATTAGAAAATCTTGAAAAAAGTAAGTAACTGTCCCCCTCCATCATTTATCCCAAAGGAATAATTAAGAGCTAGCCCCTTTTGGGATTATTTTTCATCACACTCTTGAATAGGAGTTATTAATACTGTAGCTCATCCCTAAAAGCAAGGTCTGAATAATAGTTAATTGTAGGTCAGTTCTAAATCTACAATCATCGCAGAAATGTGTTGGCACAAATCAGAAATATTTGAAACAAAAGCGATAAAATTCATTCAAAGCCTTCTAGTGCATCTGTCCCCCTGCTCCCAATTCAATGTTGGAAGATTTTGACGTTGCATGACCATACAATAAAGTTTTAATGGAATGGTAGTGACCAACATTGAATTGGGGGAGGGTGGAGAGGGCAGTTATCAAAGGTAAACGTATTTTCTGGCCAACAATTTTGGCAAGGATTGTAGAACTTGTAAAGAATCGAAAACAATACAAACTTAAAATGCATCTGAACAGAATGTGCAACCGAATTTAACTAAGAGTTCAAAGCTGCAAATAAATGTGTAATTTTATTAGAAACATGAAAGCAATCATCCTCCATTGCTGAGTTACCTACCTGATATTTTTGTGGGAATTTATCTGCCATCAGATCAACTACATCATCTGTTTTGAGTGTTGTTACATCTAAACAAAAAACCAGAAAATATGACTACATTAAATGCAAAACATTCTGGACATTAATATTTTCAGGCATTTCAAACGTCCCAAAATTTAATGTCCGAATTTTTTTGTGGTCCGAAATATTTAGTGTCTGAAATGTTTTGCAGAAAAGAAAGATCAAAAAAAAGCTTTTTTACTGTTTAAAAATGTAACGCCTAGAGCCTTACTCACGAACTATTTTGCATAGAAAAGGAATGTGTTGGGAGAGCTACTTTGTGAAACATCACCATATCATTTCAAGAAAATTCATTTCAGCAATCATTCTCATCAACCTCAACAATAATTATTCAATAGAAATTTCTGACATGGATCCCTTGGAAACTTAGAAAGAATTCTTTTCTCTAATCATCATCAAGTGAAGTAAATTTCAATTACTGTGTATCATTTGTAGCAACAAAAAGCACAAGGTAGTAGAACAGTAGTTCTTAACCAGAATGGTTGAGACAGAAATTATTCTTGCTTGCCTGGAAAGAATTTTTATACAAAAAATGATTTTTCAAATTTTTGTTAACTTAAAACAATTGCCGCCAATGAATTTCTTCTCATAAAGAAAGTACAGTTGCATTTCAGACCTGTATCCTTGAGAATTATTGAGTAAACAACGCAAAAAAATGCAAGAATTGGGAAAACACTTATTGTTTGAGGTTCGTAGGCACTGGGAAAAGATATTCAAAAAGATGCAGTCATAAAGAACATGTAATTGTACCTTTGGTATTCTGGGATTCTGTGACAAGTCCTTTGTCAGAAAGAAACTTTCTCTCCTCTTTTGAGACCAATCTTCTAGAAACACCTAAAAAATAAAGGTAGAAGTGCTAAGTGATCAACAGAAATCCAAATAATAAGCACTTGAAAAAAGTAGAAGTCGAAACATGGTAGGTTGTTCCATAGGATCAAAGTTCTAAGATTAGAGTAAGCTAGACAATTGTAGGTAAAAATTGCAATATCTTGTAAAAAGATATGTTACAAACACTGTGGCAAGCAAAAGAAGATTTGTTCAATAACAGTACCTGGAAATTTTAGTTGGAATGCTGTTGTTCCTAGAAAGGATGACACTTGGTCTTGCAACATGAAGAAGTCACCATCTTTGCTTGCTGGCCATTGATACTCAACCAATTTTCCAGTTTGCTAGCAATTGAACAAAATGGTGTGAGGTTACTAAAGATTTAATTTGAAACTTTTGCTCAAGACAGTAAGAGAAACTAACTATATTGAAAACATTATATCTCAGCATTTATGATATAGATACTGTAAAGGCCTTGTGTACTACATATCTATTTCTCTTTAATCTCAGATCACTAAAAAAATTAAGAAAAATCAGTATTCAGACAAAAATTCAAGAAAACTTGTTTTGTTTAGTAGAGAAAATTCATACTTTAGAATATGTTCACTTTAATTTCACTTGTTTCTTGTAATATTACTTTAAATGTATTATATAGTTGAGTTATATCTAGTCTAGACAGAGGGAAGCTCTACAAAGCTTTGTTATGAATGTTCAGGATGGCACAGGATCCAAATAAAGAATTTGAAAAAAAACTCCTAAGAAATTTTGAGCAGTCAAATAATGAGAATCGTAAAAAACTTTCAGTACTGGGTCAAATTCTTAATTGTTTATGAAAAGATATATATATGTACCCATGTCATTAGGGTTGTCATTCAATTTAAGACATAAAATTCTCAAGTAAAGAAATACCACCATTTCAGTTAATTATTCATATTATCAATTTACACTACAACTCAAATAGCACTGTTTAACTGGAAGTGTCCCTTTTTTCAGCTTCCCCAGCATCCTAGCTTGTTCTACGCTCCACAATTTCCAAAATGCATTTGGATATGCCCTGCCACATACTTTAAATTCAGCCATGATTCTAGCCATGAAATTCTCATGAAACAACGAAAGACAAGAAAATAGGCCTATCGGTTAGGAATAAAAATGCAGTTGCACAAGTGATTTTGAAGAAAAGGAAATCCTCTGCGCACTCTTCAAACTTTCCATTCTGTGGAAGCGCACCCACTTTGGGAAGAAAACAAGTTGGATTTGCAACAGTTGTTCTTTTTCTTCAAAAAATGGAACATACATAGCTCAAAATGTGTGTGATTTTTTGCATGGAAATGCGAGCTCCAGTCTGCAACGTATGGCTGTGGCACAAACTGCAGCTGAGACAAGATCTTTTGAGAGCTTTTAGTTTTGGTACACACCGATTATGGAAAAGTTTGTTTGTTTCCTAAACTGAAACAAAGCCAGACAGGCAAGTCAGAAATCTCTGGGCGGCGGCTGTGCCATACTTTCCAGACTGGAAATATAAAAGGACACATTTTTGTGGCCTACATATAATATAATTTTCAGCTGTTGAAAGCAAAAGGAAATGATAATACCTATTGTTCATGCCTAGTAAATAGCCATCCATTGACAAAAATCTATTAACAATAATAACAAATTTATATTTGTTGTAATAATATGCTAACCATTATTGTGCGTGATACTCATACGTGTATTGGTTCATGTACAATAATAATAGATAGATAGGTAGCTATGTGTAACCGAACTAAAGTGTCAACTAAGGGTGCCAATTTACGGCTAAAAAAGAGTTTCTTCTTCGGTCGGCCTTCCCTTTTCATTTTGATGGCCTAAATATCTATGCTATGTTTTGGGGCCTGGTGGCCCAAAACATGTGAAACTCCCTCCGTCCATTTCTGATCTGATGTCCATGAATGAACTGATGATATCAACCACCGTGGCTTTTACAAAAGCAAATGCAACAAACCTGCTCAACGGACATATTTTCTTTTCGCGCGAATGGATTTCAAAACATGAGGTCTT
This sequence comes from Aurelia aurita, assembly GCA_004194415.1. Taxonomy (NCBI): domain Eukaryota; kingdom Metazoa; phylum Cnidaria; class Scyphozoa; order Semaeostomeae; family Ulmaridae; genus Aurelia; species Aurelia aurita. The sequence goes on along the minus strand of REGM01000023.1, from coordinate 2,456,700 downwards.
TGTTTTCAATCTTTCTCTCTTCTCTCCTCTTATCTGTGTTTTATCAACTCATCAACTAGGGCTGTTGTTGCTGCTGTTCTTGATGCTGTTGCTGCTGTCAATCAAGGAAGTCACCATAGTAACCATGATTGAATTGAACTAACTTGCTCTCCTAAATTACGGACCATAAAATCACGGACCAGGGAACAACGGAACAAATGAAGAGCCCCGTAACACTTGCTCGTAACGCTAAGCTTGCATACAACGCGGCTCTGAAATTACATTGCTCTCAACAAAGGCATCAACTTTCTCATAATGCAAGGCAAAGCACGCCGACAATAAAGTCGGATCCTTTACCCATTGTTACACATTTTAGCGTTACTGCGTGAGTGAGTAATCCGATTGCATCATCGACTCATCTTATGATGTATGAAGAAAATCCTTCGCAATTAAAAGTGAAAGGCTTGCAAGCAAATCCTCGCCTGCTGATCAGTGCACGACTTCACGATTGACGATGTTTTGAGGTTTGGAAGGAAAAATATTAAAAATGTTAACCATAGACTCTACAGTACGGTTGTCCCAAAATGATATATCAGCGTTTGCTGAACCGCACAATCATGAAATCATGAATCATGAATCAAGAATCATGAATCAGTGCTATCTTCCTAGAGTTGTGGGTAATTTTACTTGGAAGCAATTTTTGAAAAATCTCGAGAAAAACTAAAAATTATGATCAAATCTCGTCCCGTTTTCGGCTGTAATAAGACGACAACTGCATCAATTATCTTCCAGCAACCCAAATACATTTACATGTAAGAGGCACATATTTCTCATTGGTTTTGCTCCTTAGAGAACATAGGCGTAAGAGCCAGGGGGCTGGGAGGGCGGCAGCCCCTCAAACGTTGGAAAAATCTACCAAAATCAGCCTTTTTCGGGCAAGAATCGAAAATGTCTTCTTTTTATTGAGTCACCCAGTACAACTCGTAAAAAATGTCTCTGGATATAGCCTTTGTTAAAATACAACTTTAAAGAGAAGGATAAACCAAAATAGATTTACTGTGAAAATGCACCATTTCATCAATAAATATCATCGAGTTAAAAATTATTTTTTGAAAATTCCTTCAATGAGCAAAATACATACAACGGGCTAAAAGATAACAGTGACGAACTAGAAAAAGTTCGATTCAGCGAAACTATGTTGCTACATTTGAACCACTTTGGGTTGACAGTGCTAACCAACTCCGCAGGCTAAATGTGAATGTCTGTTTTGGTGGATCAATGCTGGACTTCTGAAGCTTTATGTGTTGTACACCTCGGCACAAACTCGCCCTGATCATAAAATCACACAATTGGTGTGCCGAAAATGTTATTGCCTATAGGTCTATAGCCCACAGAAAATAAACCACTCACATGAGGGCAAGAAACAAGACACTTTTGAAAATAGGAAGATATGTTAATTGTCAGCGAGCTCTCACAAATAAGCCACGAACTTTTTGGCACACACAGCAGTTGAGCGCGTTTTCCAACCTCTTGACGTCATCGCGCCAAAATCTTAACTTCTAGGTCACACGAAACAGAAGTGTGAATGTGACTTGTCTGGATATGTTACGTATATAGAAATCTGAAGATGTTTTTAAAAGGTGGATTTACCAAGAACAGGCCAGGGGGTCAGTAATCCCATTGCCTCACCAATATGAGCTACTTTCGAGTCAAGAGACACCCTCTGCCCCAGTATTAGTAGCTGGAAAAATTCCAACCAGGATATCCTAATTCCAGAACTGCATGTACAGTTTATTAGTTTTGAGCATCTTAAAATGCAAAATATGCGAATTTCCTGAAATGTGAGTCGAATAGTATTCTTCAGTTTTTTATGATTCTTGACTGGTTTATGACATTCTTAACAGTAAATTTGTGAAATTTTTCATCCCCCCCCCCCCCCCCGCTTATTCCGGACCCCCATTTTATTAGGATTCGAGAAATGTCAACCCATCCCGTTTATTCCAGACTGGTCTATTCCGGACTCGAGAATAACTCATCTGAGTCCAAAATTTTCTCTGACCGACCAACAACTTCAAAGGTATTATACGTCTGTATAAACTGATTTCACACGGGTCAGTCCAGGAGAGGGTGTAGAGATAAATGATGGTGGCAGTTCTGTATAAAATGTTCCATTTGAGTCACAGGAAAACATCGAATTACTTGGTGATGATTCTCTCCCTGTAGATACTCTCCTGTGTAATGCAACGGGACCTTTGTTCAATTTCTTGTTACTTTCGATGTCCATGGGCCTGGGCATCTTCTTGTTGCTGTGAGGTAATATTCCCTCTCTTCTCTTCTCTTGTTTTTGCTCAAAATCTATTTCGGAAATATCTGAAAGCCTTTGAGGCTGTTGTGAAATCGCAATTTGTCGGCTTGCTTGCTGTTCCGGCTCAGTTGTTTTGTCATTCGGACAAACTGAACGGGCCTTGTCACTTGAGTGATTCATTCTGGGATTGTCTCGTTTGTTCGTGTAATTCGCTCGGGCCACGGTACTTTCCTTCTTCTGAATTCCTCGGGCTTGTTCGTTGGTATATGATCCTTCTAGTAGGCCATCTGTGAGGTAAAAACAAATTTTATGAGCTCTGAGGAATATTGGGAAAGTCAAACAATTTTGGAATTATCAACCAATAGACCTTTCATTTCAGCTGTTCTACTAGACTTACGACGTGATTCCTTGTATTCGTTCAATATTTATAACCATCCAATTCAATGAGCGATACTGAGACTTATGTAATGAGTATACTGTTCTACAAGAGTCTGGGTCGAGCGATATTTTTAGGTATATGTGCGCAACAGTTCGGTATAGCCACATTAGTTCTAAAAAAAATTACCGTTACTGACGTCATCGAAAATGACACTTAAGGTTAAAATTCAAAATGTATCCAAGTGAAATTTGAATCTCCATGGTAGATTTAGTAGAAATCAAGCTTAAAATCAAGGCAAGGCAGGTTGCTAGATAGTTACAGGAATTTCCTGTCTAATCTATCTTGGATCTAACTTAGAACTTAAAAATAGCAAATTCGCCCATAACAGTGAAATAAATTTTGTAGTATTTTCACAATTAAATGACTTAGGGCCTGTTGAAATTGGTAGAAAATTAATTACTTTACATTTCGGTAAAGGACATAGAAATATAGTAATTTTCATGTAGGGGGATATCAGATAAAATTTCGGATCGCTTTGCTATTATTGAAATAGCGTGTCCATCAAAAAACAACTGAGGCTGTTGTTACAAAATTTGCCCTTGCCAGCATAGGGCTCAAACCTNATAGTTACAGGAATTTCCTGTCTAATAGGTCTATTTATACTGGAAAGGTTAAACTTAAAAATAGCAAATTCGCCCATAACAGTGAAATAAATTTTGTAGTATTTTCACAATTAAATGACTTAGGGCCTGTTGAAATTGGTAGAAAATTAATTACTTTACATTTCGGTAAAGGACATAGAAATATAGTAATTTTCATGTAGGGGGATATCAGATAAAATTTCGGATCGCTTTGCTATTATTGAAATAGCGTGTCCATCAAAAAACAACTGAGGCTGTTGTTACAAAATTTGCCCTTGCCAGCATAGGGCTCAAACCTTTCAAATCAAAAAGGTGTGTGTAAAATTCTATTACATTTTCTTTTAGTTGAACGGCTTGAAAGGAACTTAGGGTACTTTGCTGTAAATCTGCAGTGGAAATTTTTTGATATCTTGATTATTTTCAAAATGGCGGCAATTATATTTTTGTTGAAAGAATTCATGGAAAATTTCGACAAAATTAAAATCATCGTAAATCCTAAATCAATAAAGAAAAAATGATACAATCTTCAGAAAAACCTTAATTTATGAAGGTCTACAATATGGTGGCAAGCAGAAATCTGTCGCTCTTCTGTTTTAGGATTTAGAAATTTGATGACGTCACAGCCTCAAACATAATAAATGCCGCCATTTTGAAATTAATCAAGATATCCAATAATTTCCACGGTAGATTTATAGGAAAATGCCCTAAATTCCTTTCAAACCATTTGATTAAAAAAAATGTAAGAGGATTTTACACCGACCTTTTTAAAGATTTGAGCCCTATGCTGACAACATACAACAATCAAGATAAGGATAGCTGGCATAGATAATGTGGACTTGCTCCAAGTCTATCCCGTGGTCTATCAGCACTCAATGAAACATAATAACTTCTGCGGGGGTGTAAATCGTGACGAGGACGCTGCGAAAGAGAAACGAGAAGCGAAAGGAAACGGAACCTTTCGTTTCTCGGTTCTCCTTCGCAGCGTCCTCGTCACGATTTACGCCCCCGCAGAAGTTATTATGTTTTATCGAGTGCTGATAGACCACGGAATAGACTTAGAGCAAGTCTAAGATAATGTGAAAGAGGTCAAAGCAGATCAATGTGTTCAAGAAAGGCAGACTATCCTTGGAAATCTTCCTTGCCTTCTGCTTCTACTTCAGTTACCGCTGCTAAAACTGCATTTGTTTTGTCGTCACAAGCACTCTTTGTATCTACAGATTTCACATTCTTTAGATATTTCTTGCGAATTCTATTCAGCAAAGCTCGTTTTTCTTTTGCGATCTCTTTTCTGTATTGAAAGGAAATGAAACAGTTGAGAAAACTTAAATATACAGTTCGAAATATATTTTCCAGAGCTTCAACTCCTTTTTATCAATTTGGGATAAAATGTCGATCAAAATAAACAGAGAGAACAATTTTGTCTATGTAGCAATTTACAACTTTTGTCTAGATGTTCAGGCAAAGTCGCTAAAAGACGCCAAAAAATGTCCGAGTTTAAGAAAACGCTGCGGTTACACTAGGATCTCCGTTAGGCAAAAAACTCAAGTAATGAAGTTTTAAGGTGATGTTTACATAGTTATTGTATTGTATCGAGAAACGGGACCGGCAGAAAAGATTTGTTATAAAAAAAGTCAAATAATTCGACTCTGATAATAAGTTTGTCTTTCTATCATTTCTTAGGATGAAATGGACTTGCACAAATCGCCTTGAAAGAAAAAGAAAGGACGATTCGTTCTGAATGGTTCCTCGTTAGTTATTCGTTTGACGTGTATGACCTTGCTTGACCAGTTGCTTGTAGTAGGACCCAACAAGAAGCAATTCAAAATATTGATTATTATTTGTCAAAATTCAAAATCTGAAAGGCCGCCTGCCCGACTAAAATCATCTGGCTATCCAGCTGTGAACAACTGAGAACAAATCGTCCTTTCCTTTTCTTTCAAGAAGATTTGTGCAAGTCCACAGGTAAAGCATCAAGCTATGAAAGTTTCTTCAAGTTAACAACAAATCATTTTCAGGGAGTTGGCCTCTTTTTGAGAAATTTCAAGGTGCATAGTATCAAGACAGCGAATACACACTCCAGTATTCACAGACATTTACATCGTGCTAAAAACAGTCAGTTACCTTAGATTTGACGCAGCATTGTCTTTCGTCTTTGTTATGTGCTTGAAAACATCTTCCTTGATTTTGTTTACAGTTTCCAGGTAATATTGTCTCATATCTTGTAAGGCAGTAGCATTTTCGTCAACGTTGATATCAGTCTGAAATAAGAGTCAACGGATTCGTATAAATCAAAGGGACAACTGCACTTTAGCGGACCAGCTTTATGTCATATCTCTCGGGAACGTTTTTAAACAAATACCCTACTGACCCTAACTAATCCCTACCTTACTCTAACTAACCCTAACTTATCCTAACTAACCCTAACTTACCCTAACTAATCCTAGCTTACCCTAACTGATCCTAACTTACCCTAAAAACCCCTTTTCCAAAACCTAACCCTGACCTAAACCCTTACCCCATGACACATTGTGGGGTGAGTGGCTGAGCGGCTTATACAGTTTTCATCAGGTGACTGAAGTTAAGCTCGGTCGAGTGAGGTCAAACTCCGGATGGGTAATCTCAGAGGCCTGACCCGGGGACTGACCTCGCAACTCACTTCGCCGTCCTTCGGAAGGGATGTTAAACTAGGGGTCCCATGCCTGGATGCGGCATGCATAGTGGGCCTAAATTAGCTTTAAGTAGCTAGAAAATCCTGACAGCCCACTTAAAACAAATAACTGACTGACTGACTGACATAACTGGCCCATATTGAAAGCTGGTACGCTAAAGTGCAGACTAGCCAAATCNCGTCGCACTGGGATTTCGAGAGTGTCTCGTTTATTTATCGCAATAAATTAATTCAAAAAGCTTGGAAGCTGCTCAACTTATTTAAAGATTTTAGCAGATAGATAGGCGAATGTCTGACAGGAAGGTTGACTTTGAAGAAGCAACGAGCAACTTACGGCGGACGGAGTTTGTGGTTCTGATTACGACATTATCGTCGCAAAGGCAAGTTTCTCGCAGCTTTCTTGGCCTAATTTTGTTTCGCTTTTAAAAACAGCATGTTCGTGTGTTTATTTCATTGGTTTCGGTCTGACTGACAATTGCTACCTATCCTTTCCCTACTCACTATCGCAAGGTAGAATAGAGGACCAATTTTATACAACGTTTTGAAAATTTCCTATAGAAACCAATAGAAATTTTCTGAAGATTTACCCCAAAACAAGATGGCGTCGTGTTTTCAACGCTGCTGTGACGTCATGCCGTCTGTATCAATACTCATTGTAAGGGTCATTCATAGTGGGGAATAGATGACCATGTGTCTTTTTCCGCTATGATTGGCTCAGAGCATTGTATTGTAGTTGACTTTAATATTATATATAAAACAAAAAGTCTGGAAGCGTTCACCATCCACACGCAAACAAGGTGAACGCTTTGAAAAGAGCAAATCGTTATCTGGCAGCTATTCGCTTGCACTCTTCAACCGAATTAGCTACATCAAGAACAAAGCAACAGTGATCCAGTTTAGAATTACAAGCTTTTCAAGTCTCTTAGATTTCAGCATGCAAGTCTTAAAATTCTGAAACTGGCTGATATTTTCCAGATTAAGACCTGACATTGTCTAATTTGCGATTTTACAAAAACGATATTCCTTTGGTCTTCTGGAACTACTTTGGAGCAAATAAATACTCATTTTGTGAAAATTATTTATTTTACTTACTTATGAGCACTAGACAGTAATACATCGTTCTTGTACTGTTAGCAGACAACCATTTATCGTTGCATTTGCATGCAACTACATCGTTAGTAAGGTTACCCTGAATGCTCCTTGCTATAGTTTCACATTTGCAAAACAGATTTTTCGAAAAATCGTGAAATTTTGCTCAAAATAAGGGCTTGTCCTTATACGCTGGATAATATGGTAAAAGTTCTTACTATACCAAGAAAACCAATAAAGAAATACATCTTTAGTTTTCTTTTAAACACAATTCTCTTACCTTAGCATTAGCAACTGCATCATCAACCGCTTCTTTATGTTTAAATCTAAACTCTTCTATTTCATTATTCAATTCATTCTCTCTTTCTTCTGCTTCGGCTTTCATTCTGAATATCTCTGCTTGGCATAAATCAATTTCTTTTCTCAATAATTCAGCCTCTCGAGACGAATAATTCTGATTATCAGACAGAATTTTAGCATTGCTGTCCCATTGATTTTTGGCATTCATTACAGCTTCTTCGATGACTATTTGATTCTGTAGTTTGTTCTTACGATTACATTCCTCGATCGCATGCTCCATGGCTTTTTCGGTTTCCTCTCGAGCTATTTCTTCCCATTCTGATCTGGCAAGTTTTACAGCTATGTTCAATCTCCTATCAAATTCATCCTGTTTGAAAACGTATTGATGTTGAATATAAAAATTTAAGTTTCCTTATAGCATAACTCACGATAAAGAAATTTCATATTCATGATCAAGAAATATCTGAACGAAAAATTATATGCTTCAAATTCAGAAGCTGAGCTTTAAGTAGTAAATGAATCAGTTATTTAAGTGTTTGAGTGTCTGACCATTAAGTGTTTAGGTTATACGCAAACATGTACGAGAATTGCATTACCTTCAGTTCAGCTTGTGAAACAGACAAACAAAATTCCGTGACATCTGTTTAAATTTATTCTTCTACTTTCAATATATGCTAGCATCTCTTAATAGCATCTCTTAATAGCCCCTTTTCGCATGCACAATGAAAGAGTTAGCCACATTGGTTTCAGAACATCTTACGCGGCTCTTTCTTTATATTCGCGGTTTGAAAAATAGGCCGTAGACATTTTTCGTTTGCAATCGCTTATCGTTTTTTACTGGCGACAGGTAGGATGCTATCATACAAAAGATTTCCTTTTGCTAAATGCTATCAAATTTACGTACTCAAAGGAATTAGGGGGGGGGGTTATCTTTTTATATTCTCCCAAATACATAAACCGCCAACTACCCCGATGATTTTAAACTTCTGAAGAAGAGACATGAAGCTTGAAGTTAGGTTTCCTATTTCATTACAAGCCCCAGAAATGGTATCAAACGGCAGGTTTTTTAATGATTTACAATATGCATGCTTTTCAGTTTACCTGTTTTGCTTGCTCCCATTCATGCTTTAGACTCTCCATCAATTCTTGAATTCCTGCATTGTTTGAATTTGCTTCGTGGCCCCACTTCAACTTCGCATGTTCTATTGCTCTCTCAATTGCACTTGCTTTCTCGCTCTCATATGTCTGCAATGCAAACATTAAACAGTGTAGAAGGAATGGCAATATAGCGACGTGGATGATTTAGAAAATGAATGAGATTACCAAGACTGGGCGAAGATGTCTTCAAACCTGAGTCAAATTCACAACCATTTACATCCTCTACTAGCAATAAATACAATTCAGAGAGTGCTGCGTCCCTGCATCAACAAATTCATACACCTGCTCTTTTTCCGCAGTAACAGCAGAGGCTGCACGCAGGCTAGCCAGAAACCCATATCGCGAGATCGCGAGAAACGCGAATTGACGTCATCGCGTGATCCTTGAGAAACAAGAATGGCGTCTTTTATATTTGACTTGTGAAATATACAATAGAGAGTTTTATCGATGTTATTTTCATTCTTCAAAGCTTTCGCGACAACCACAATTTTTTTTCCAATAGTTTATTCAATACCTCAAATGTCATGTTGGAACATGCTCGATATTGAACAGAAATATTATGTAACTTCTATTAATTTAGTTTGGTAAATTTTCACGGTAAATCGCAGTGGCGGACACTAAGGGCACTCACCCCAATGTTTGGCAAAACAATGATCTTTTGTCTCAAATCAACGGAGGGAACAATGCAGTTCAACTGCAACAATAGTTTTGCACCCCTAATATTTAACAAAGTGTCCGCCTTTGGTAAACAAAATTGTTACTTTCTAGCTTAGACACTTTGGCATAGTCTCTTGTAGCCTGATAACCAGCCCATCATTCTAAAGGAATAAGTTATTCCTTTAGAATGATGGGCTGGTTATCAGGCTAAGTCTCTTGGAAACCAATGATGTTTTAACACAGTGAGGTTACTATCTACTCAGTGTAAAATGACAATAAAATAAATTGAATTAAAGGTATCTTTTACACGATGAAAATCATCGTTTACTACACAACATGAGCCTGCATCTAACCGATGCTACACATTTCGTGACAATTAGCCAATGCAAGAAAATCACAGAAAGTTTAGTGCGCGTATATCATTTAAAAGCACTTGTCATTAACCATACTCACTGCAAACCATTCGACTTTCGCGAGAGCAATTGCAGTCTCGATTCTGTGCTTAGCCTCTTCTTCAAACTCACTCTTTAACCGTTTTCTTTCAGTTTCAAGACGAGATAAAATGTCGTTAGAAAGCTTCTCTTCTAATTTCTGAACCTCTGCTTTGCCCTCTTCTTCCAAATTCAGCCGTAACTAAGATAAAACGACAGATAAAGCCTAAAGGCATAACTCAATGATATCGCAAATTGGGAAACACAAAGATTTAGTAAACCAGGCATATAAACAACCCGATACAATACATACAAATTTGAGATACAACACGCTTGAAAACTGTAGATGATCTTTCTTCAGGGCATTGTGACATAAATTTGTCGAGTCGCTGAAATAGCTTGGCATGTATATAATCCCCGATCTCCAGTCACTTTCCTTTCTTATTCTTCATGTGTCCAAAGGTTACAAAGCCTCTCAAAAGAGCTATAAAATTTGCGACACAACACCTTGAAGAAATATCATAGACAATATTCCTTTAGTTTTTGAGTCGAAGAAATAGCTTGGCATGTCTTATCACCCTCAATTTAGAATCGTTTCTCCTTCTCTTCTTTTCTGTTCTAAAAGGTTGCAAAATCTTTCCGATGGGCAATAAAATGTGAAACACAACACCTTTGAGAGACAGAATAGTCAGTCTTTCTCAAAATATTGTGACAGAAATTTATCTTTGCAGAAATAGCATGGCATGTCTATCACCAACAATTTTCAATTGTGCCTACTTTCCTCTTCTTTTCTTCTTTTCCAAGGACACATAGCAAACAAGCATACAAACCTCTTTTAGAAGCTCCTCTGTATGTCGGTCACATTCAGACCTGACTTGTTTTTCGATTGTTTTGTTTTCGTTTGAAAGAGAAATATATGAGTCTTTGACATCTAATAGCTCATTATTCAACTGCCTCATTTCATTCCTAAAAGGCAAATATTGGTTGAATGTTAAGCAAATTACTAGTATACTTTATTTCTGGTTTAAGCTCTTTCGTAGTACATACAGATATCTCCACTCTTCGCAGCACATACAGATAACTAATGAAATCTTAAATTTCTAAGTTGTTTCCAAGAGTTTCATTATTGTCTCGCCTAGCTTCGTCTTTAGAAATTTGATTGAAGTTTTTCGATCAATTCAGGCTGTTTCCAGACAAGGAATTTTCACGAAATCGGTTATAACGCGAGAGGTAGGCGGTCGAAATATCGAGAGAAAAATTGCCATGTATCACTTGGGATTTCAACTAAAGATTAAATCATCAATATTCAAAAAAAAAAATATATTAATATTCGCATAAAAATTTACAGAAACATACATAAAGTTACAAGACGATACCACAAGGAGCATGGAAATACATAGCAACCCTATGGCAATTTACAATTAACATAGAAACTTAGTTAAATCATTTAAATACATGGTTTTACAACTAAACGAAAAAGAAGAGAAGAAATTCTACAAGCTTTCATTACCAATTTATTCAAAACGTTTGGAGGCCTTGATATATTCTAGCGTTGCTGTAAGAATTTTTGCATTTGAATCAAAGGATAACTGTTCATGGCCATAGAGGATGATTTTTAGCAACTCTTCATTCAAAATTGGCCTAGTGTACGATTTATCATGGGCTCTTAAAAATGGATAATGTTTCTGGAGCATCCAGTACATGGATTAGGATTTGGCGGAATCATCCAGAATCATTAACGAAAGCAGAAAAATAACTTAGTACCTTAGGTCTTCGAGTTCAACGTTATGCTCTTCTTTCAGCCTTTGCTCTAAACTTTTCTTGGAATCTTCATTGAATTGCATGAATGTTTTTTCATAGCTACAAAAGAAAACGAAGGTAAACTCAGCCTTTACAATGGCCAAAACATGTCATAAAAAGATTTTGGAAGAATGGAATTCTACAATATAATTGCAACAATAATTCACAGGGACTAACTAACAGGTAAAATGGTTTGTAAAAGCTTAGCTAAAAATACTAATTTCTAAGCTATATTCTTTGCACAGGTTTTTAAATTTGTGCAATGCCTTGTCTTGCAAAAACAAAACAAATATCTTGCCTAAAATTTTGAATTTGAAGCTCTCCTCTAATGACATATATAAACAAACAATATTTGGTAAGTAACAATCAAATTTTTGTTCATATGATGGACTTTTTTGGGCCAGCCGATCATTCTTGGATTAACTTACTTCTTGATTGCACCAATTTTGTCTTTGTCATGTTCATGAACCATCTGCAACGAAAATTATCAAGTTATAAATCTATTCAAAATGAAAAGCGTATTTTGTTGTTCCTAATCAAACGGCAATGACAGCAATAAGACGGCAGATTATTTTATAAGAAAGGGTTTAGAAGCACACAATGTTCCGTACAAAAATCTAATTCTCAACTAAATGAAACAGAGCTACTGTAGTATTTGTCGTAACCAAAGTGCTATGCTTTTTGCAATCACACACATAGGGTCATTTCTAAGTGCCTTAAATTTTTTCATGTGTCTTCCAATGCGTTTGCGTCGCGTGTGTGTGCGCATACATCAATGACAGAGACCACTAATGTGAGTTGTAACAAACCTCGGCAATTCCTGATTTGAGATTTTGATTGTCTTTCAGAAGTTGTTCGCATTGAGTTTCAAGTGTTTTTATCTTGACATCATAACCCTAGAAGGACAAGAATAAACAATATAGACTGTGATCCCAGGCTCGTTACCTGCACAATAATATTTGATTATTGTGGAGCGTAAACATCAGGTATACGGCCTATTTAGAAGGATTTTGAGGTGAGATATTTTCATAAAATTGCTCGGGATTGGAGAACAAAAAGACAGATTTTGACCAACTAATACCGCATTCACACTGATACAGTTAAACCAGCTTTATCTAAACCAGGTTACATTTCAACCAATCAAATTCATTCGATTTGTTGGATTGACCAATTAGAAGGCTGCATTCGATAACCTGGTTTAGTTTGAGCTGGTTTAACTTGTAAATGCGAATGGGGTATAAATTATCGGATCTAAAATCCCATGTTAGGCATTCAAAAAAGATAACGTCAAAGGCATATGATAATAGTTACGAAACTAAAGGCTCAGTGGGATGGCTCAACGGTAGCGCGGGGATGGCTCAAGAGTCCCCGCCCTGTCGAACCTGCTACGTAGAGTGAGGAGAGTCGCCAACTCTCTGTAATTCCAGGCTAAAGGAATCGCGAGGTGTGGTCACATCGAGAGGAAGGACCAGGACATTGCTCGATAAGCTTAGCTTCTCAGTGTCCTAAAAACTACCTTCGGATGCTAGGTAGCAATATAGAAAGAAAAAAAAAACTAAAGGCTCAGTGGGATGGATAAGTGGTAGCGCGCTTGACTACCAATTTGAAGGTTGGTGGTTCGAGTCCTCGCTCTGTCAAACCTTGCTACGTGGAAGAGGAAGGACTAAGACAATGCTTCTATAAGCTAGCTTATCAGTGTCCTAAAACTAGCATAGGGCTCAAATGTTTCAAATCTTTAAAAAGGTGGGTGTAAAATTCTACTACATTTTTCTTTGAATTGAATGGTTTGAACGGAACTTAGGGTACTTTGTTGTAAATCTGTCGTGGAAATTTGTTGATATCTTTATTATTTTTAATTCGGATGCTAAGTAGAAATAAAGAAGAAAAAACTAAAGGCTCGAAACGCCAGAATTTTTGTCTGACTCACTGGAGGTATGGTAGACATTCAATATTTCAAATAATTAGCAATTAGATACAAAGAACTGAGGAATGATTGAAACTGGCAAACGTCAAATTAGAAAAATGCAGTAAAAGGTGAGTATATTTCCATAAATGAAAACAAACCTGAATTTCCGAACGGAGAGATAAAATGATTTCCTCGTTGTTTCTGGTTGTTGTCAGAGCTGCAGGAGAAATAAGTTTGAGCCTTGAGAAATATGCACAACAACAACGACAACAACAACAACGCAACGGATCAAAAGTTATGTGACATTCTATCAAATTATTTCAAATTATTGAATGGAAGAGTTGAAATAAACAGTGGCAAAACTGGCGAAATAAGTTTATTAAGCCAATAATTCCACTGACAAAAACGCCTGCTCGTCTTTTTCTCGAGGCATATCTCTCTAGCCTCACTGCATAAGACTCTCAACTTACGCTCATCTCATTTAATTGAATTGCTGTTGTTGTTGTCGCTGTAGTTGTAGCGATATCAGTTCAGTCAAAAGAGCGAAACTACGACATGTATTGAGTCTAATATCTCTCATCTTGATGACGATTTTTAAAGTGGACAAATATCGGCTTAATAGATACAAATACATACCTTGATCGTCATTACTTTCTTTTGTTGCAGTATTGGCATGTGCTTCTGCCTAAAAAGAAAATTCTAAATCTATAATCTGCAAGGCGTAACTCAAAACTATATAAAAGGAAAAATGACGTTACCCTATTGAACTTGTACGAATTTTTGGAGGCAACTAAAAGAAACTGCTCCTCGTCATCTTTAAACACGCCATTTAGTCCGATCAAGGGAGTCTTAACAAAAATCGGTATATTCTATGAACTTCTACATTTCAATTTTTCTGAAAAATGAAGCTTTTTTCTGACTCGTCGAGTTTTCATCAACACTTGTATCAAAAATAGACCATGGGGTACTTAACCCAAATTTGTACAGAAGTGTGCCCCCAAGATTTTTATGACCAACCCATTTTTAAGGTGACATAATACCCTGTGCAACAATAGAATTTCAAGAAGTTTGCGTTCAGACGAAACTTTAAGGGGCTTTTTACCAAAATCACAAGCAATTTTAGAAAATTTTCCCCAACTAAACCCATCCTTATTAGGGCACATACCTGTCAGTGACATTAGTGAGTACCCCCCTCCCCCCCCCCAGGATGCACAGTTGCCAATCCAGACGACATCATTTCTGGCTCCTTAGCAATTCGAGTTTAATTAAGGAAAGCACTTACCTGTAAGGTCTTATTTTCAACTTCTAGCAACTGTTTTTCACGCATAGCTTCGGCAAGTTTCCTTTCTAATGATTCGGATTTTGTCTTTTCACTGGTGAGTTCATTCCTCTTTGCTTTGTTGTTTGCTAATGCCTTAACCAGCTCGTCTCTCAGAGAATAGACTGGAGATTCTGAAATATTGTTTTGCTGTGCAAATCTGCAAAAAATTCATTTGAACAGACATTCAAAGGTTATAATTAACAAACAGTTCCCTATTCTGTCCCTCCCACTAGATATCAAACGTCTTGCTGCAACTTTATTTAAATTAAGAACGAACAGTTTCGGCATGACACATTTTGGCAGAGACTCTTACCAAAAATTTCAGTAGAAAGTCTTTGCTTTCTGCGTTCTTTTGCTTACTCAACAACGGCACGATGTATATGTAACAAGGTCGACGAAACACTATAAAATATGACCAAACTCTTTAAAAATCTTTACAACGAATGTCGGAATTAAGTAGATATCCTTACCTAGACAGAGGTGTCGTTAACGTATCATGTTGTTGCCATTTTGGTCCAACATTTGGCAAATTAAAAGGAGTTGAAGATGATGGGCCTTCGTTTGCAGTATTCAAAGCAGATTCGTACATATGTAGTTGATCTGTCAATTCTTTGATTTCGTCCTTGAATACAAAAACAAAGAAAACAGAGGTTTAGAAGTTACTCTATTTACATACTGCACTTGTATTCACTCATTTTTTCATAAGAAACTAAGGTCCGGGGTTGGTAGGCAGTTTCTTAAATTTTAGGGCCATTTTGCTAACTAAAGTTTCTTGTTTCTTATAGTGCCCTAAGTGTAGAGCTAATATAAGTTTGTTAGAAGGGCTTCCAAATTACTTAGTAAGATCTCAAAACATGTTATAACATAATTCGCACTCAAAAAAATGCCCAAACATCCACTATTATTGTACAGTGTCAAAACATTTTCGAGTGACCTGGGAAAATCAAAGTTACAAATTACAAAAGTTTCTTTACTTAGCTTTTTAAATTCAGGTAGCGTAGTTTCTTAAGTTTTAAAAAATTGAGCCTACCGTTTCTTATAAGCTGTTTCTTATAAAAAAAATGAGTGTACTGCACATTGTGGGGGATAAAGCCAACATGATGTGGGAAAATCCATAACAGTTCATGCACAAGTTTGGATGGCTATAGCTAAGAAACGAACATGTTTTGTTATTTCACGTTCTGGCTCTTAAATAACGTGGCAAATTGGTAGACTTATTACATGAGTCCTTTGACTATAACAATAAATAACAATTCAATTCAATGGAACAAAACTTTGACTCATATCATCAGTCTAGCCAATTGGTTGCATTTTGTGCATTTCATTCGTATGCAACACGTGATAAAACCAAAAGCTCATTTTCCTATCCATTGTTAATTCTGAAACAGTAATAAATGCTTCAATGCTTCTGAAAGTTGTTCTACAGTTTTCTTTTTAATTTCGAGTATCATCCAGACTCAAGAATGGTGTGCAAAATGTTCTGCAAAAGAAAGCTAAAAGACATCCAGTCTTGATAAGGAAGATAAGGAAGACTAACGTCTTACTGCTTCTTCAAAACTATACCTTACATCCTTTGTTCTCATCTTCCAGCTGTATCTTATGTTTTGTGGTATGTTTTAGTTGGTACTTTAGCTCGCCAAGTTCAGTCATCGATGCTAAAAATACAAATAAAGCAATAAGTCGAAGAAGGTGATTACTGCAGGGGTTACAAAGGCTTCAACTCTGGCCACTGATCACGTGCTAATCACGTGTAAAAATGCTTCAAGTTGCACGGTTGACGATTTGTAATTTTGATGATGTCATAACGTAAAACAAGGGAAGATTCTAATGCTAGATAATTTTTTGAAATTGATCAAATTCAACGAATTCGCGCGGCAAACTTATGTATCCTCAAAGTAAGTTCGGTGGGTCAACATTTTTCTTAAAATTTTGATCAAATTTTCAAAATACATCCTTTTCATCATCATCATATGTATGTCTTAGAGTTAGAGTTAGTCTTGGAATTAGAAAGTTGATTTTCTTTTCAGAGGGCTGCAAAGAACTTTCTGGTACGCCCTGTACTAGGAGTTACATTCAACTGATGGTAAAATTTATCAAGAGCTTGGTTAGGACAAGGCTGATATTGTTTCGTTCTCTAAAAAGAAGCCAAGGTTACCTTCTTCCAATATTTCTCGCAATTGTCGTTGACTTTGCTCCAGACTTTTTGAAAGTTTATTGATGGTTTCCGCTGATTCGATTTTCGCTTGGTCCGCAAGTTTCTTTGCAAATTGCACTTCATCTTGGAGTCTGTTTACATCTTCAGTCTTACATAAAAAGAAACAAACTTTTTAAAAGATGTATCAAATATAAGTTGTTTGTTTGTACGTGCGGCTATATTAAGCAATAAATACACAGTATAATTTTTAAAATACTAAATAGCCTAGAGCGTATAAGACTAAACGTTTCAGGCTTAACCCTTCATCAGTAGTGGTAACCCTTTAAAAGATGTACTGTTAAAGGCTCTTATCCAACCATGGTCCATTGCGTGCCCGGTTTTATGAAAATGAAGATTTTGTGGTCTACGAAAATGGCTGTCACAATAGAAATGTACGCGCAAAGGCTGCTGGTTGAATAAGAGCCTTTAAGGTCTGTAAATGTGAGGATTTTAATTCATATTCCAGGTATTAAGAAGAACTCAAAATAGCTACAAGTCGAAACTCGTAGATGAAATAGACAAACTAATTTGAGTTTGAAAAGCGCAAAGAGGTGCGAAATTGAAAAAACACACAAAGTACCAAATAATCAGATAAGACAGGAAACAAGATACAAAATTCGAAGCTATTATTAAAGTAACACCTTCCAGTTTAACTCTTTTCTAGTATCATCCAACTTTTCCTTCAAATACAAAGCTTCCTCTTCGTGTTTTTGTCTGAGAGTAGACATAATGACTTCATGTTGCGAACGCATCCTTGAAAGGGAGTCTGCCTGGTTCAATGACGTCAGCTGTTGATTCAAGCTCTCCATTGTCGATTCTGAGATTTCAAGTTTCTCAATAAGCTGTGTAAATGAAAAATTCGAATTTTTAAAAAATTTCATATCATATATTGGTTTAAATCTTAAAAATGCATACGTTGTTGAAAAGATCATACTTCATGATATTTTTAACAAAATAACCAGGTTATTGAATGCTGCGTTCTAATTGGTCGATCCAACAAATCGAAGGCATTTGATTGGTTAAAATTTAACATGGGTTAGACAAAGATGGTTTAACTGCTTCAGTGTGAATGAGGTATTAGTCATAATCAACACGCATTGTCTCTGCGGCTTCAACTTATCTTTTTGGGAGTATATATTTAATTCAGAATGGTTTTTTCGTAGTCTCATTATCTAACTGTAAGTTGAAACGGAGACAGGCCAAATTTATCGAGTGACCAACATCGATGCTATAACCCTTCAAAATTTAGGTTTTAGGACTTGGATACGAAAATACTAAATAGTAGTACAGAGAATAATGCTTCTTTTATCCAGTAAATTTAAAAACTTAAACAGTTACGAAATAATCTTTCTGTATGGAGTTAAGTAGCTCAGGTACTCGCGATAAAAATTTGTCGCGGCTAGCCACCTACCTCCGCGAACAGTTAGATCATGGGTCGTAGTTGTAGCGATCTATCAGTTCAGGCGGAGGAGCAAAACTATAATGATTGCAGTATGTCTGGGTTTTTCATCTCTGAGAAGATTTACCGAAAGTCCTAAGAACAGAACTGTACTATTTGATACATTTTTTACAAAGACAGCTCTCTTGATGTCTAGCATTGATCGGATCGGAGTAAAAAAATATACACCATATATAATCTTCGGAACAAAAAATAATTTCGGGACTTAATTTTAGAGATACTTCAGACTTTATTTCAAGGAGGCAAGTAAAGGTGTTCGATATTTTTAGAATTAATTTGTTTGTCAAGTTTTTACAACCTAATACTGGGAAAGTATATCAAGCATTTTGTGTTGGTCAACTCAACGATAATTAATCAACGTTTTGCCCGAAGAATACCTTAAATCTATCAGAGCAAACAAATTCTTACCTCTCTTCTTTCATGTTTTAATTTCTCGCATCTTTTCTGCTCTTCGCCTAATCTGTCTCCAGCCTGTTTTAGTTCGTTTCTGGCCTCTCTGACAAGATCTTGTGACTGCTCTAAACTGATACTTATACCATCACGCTCTCCTATGAAAATACAAAAATATCTTAGATGTACGTTTGGAAAAATCTTTTCGTATTTTGAATGCGCGCAGTTCTTTTTATGGAGAGAGGAAACGTAACTTAAAGAGCGAGATTATTTCTAGTTTGAAGTTTCCTTTTATTCAAAATGTTTGCATGAGCGTTCAGTCCAAAAGCTTGGCTAGCTTTTGGGGCGTTTCATAGTTAACTTGAGCCATACGAATACCTTCCATAAAAACGGCTTTAAAAAGATACGTTTGAAGCCGCATTTGTCGTTATTCTCCACAAAACCAGAAGAAATTTGATCAACATTTCTAGCCATTTCGAAGCATTCCCTGACAGATCTTTCAAGAAAAATGTTTCATCACTTGAGAAAGCAAGAACGATTGTACACCCTTTAGTTTCTTACCGGAAATAGCAAATTCGTTGAAAAAGTTCTTGTCAAAGATATTATGGTAAGTTACCTGTCACAAGAGTCAATCTGTTACCTGTCACAAGAGTCAATCTGTGCTGAAGCACTCTGAGTTCCTTTTCTTGTTCTTCTACTTTTTCTGTGAATGATTTTTGCAACTCTTCAATCTTGCGTCCCCTGGCATCATACAGTATTTTCAACTGAGCGTTCTCCTTTACAGCAAGTTCATTTTGGTTGTGATCCAGTTCAGGTACTTTCTGCTGTTCATTATTCTGTTGACGATCAAATGAGCCTACATGGTTATCTGAAGTCTTCAAGACATCTAATTGATCATTGTATGGCATCTGATCTCTGTTTCCTCCAGCATTCCAATCACCAGTATGTCCAAAGTCAGTTTGTTGCCATTGCCTAGCACCTGAAGAATGACCACTTGCATCTTGATGCTCATAATCAATGTTTTCTGCAAGCAAAGAGCCTGGGTCTGCATAAAGTTGTTGATAGATTCTAGGGCTTTCTTCAGTTAGCCCATTTTCAATGCCATCCCTGCTTGCCCTATAATGTTGATACATTCCAGGAGTATTTTCATTCAGTCCACCTTCTCTACTATCCCTGTTTGCGCTAAAATGCTGATGAAAAGAATCAGGGCCATTTCCATAATTCAAAGCTCTATCACTTGATGAAAATTGATGGCCATTGCTATAGTGATCAATGTTGCTCTGCACATCTTTCGTGTCATGATAATCATAATTTGGAATCCTTCCATAATCTGCGAATTCACGCTGATATTCCATTTGATGAGGTGATGTAGAACGTCTCCACTGGTTTGCATCTTGACTGATTTGTTGATCATATTCTTGTTCCACCCCATCTGCAAATCTCCTGTCCATGGAATTACCTTCTGGGAACCTCCTATCTGTGGAAGTTCCTTCTATGAATCTCCCATCCCCTGATCTGCCTTGAGCAGATTGCAAATGTGCCTCACTGCCAAAACTATTGCTGTCAACATCTTGTTTTTGTGGGCTTACCCTTTTCAGAAAATTGCTCCCCCTTGCTGTTAGCAAAGGTCCACTATTTGGTGCTTTTCGGAAATCCTGGACCTCATCTCTTTTGGGAAAAGTATGAAATTCTTGGAAAGATTCAGAGGGTGATTCTATTTGATTTGCAGAGGTTTGGTGAGATGTGAAGGAGCTATCATCGTCAAACAGATCATCATCATCTAGTTCATTTGCAAGAAGTTCTTTGATCTGAAAGAAAAAAAGATTATTCAATGTGTTTCTGCATTTTGTGTTAAGAAGATCGAAACAACCTGAGCTTAAATGTTGGCACTTTGAAAGGGGACAATCAGTGGCGGACACTAATGCGGTCGCCCCCCCCCCCAATTTTGGAGAAAACTATGATCTTTTGTTTGATAACAATAGAGTGTACAATGCATTTTATCTGAAACAATAGCTTCACCCTCCAATATTTGCCAAAGTGACCATCACTAGGGACAATCATTTGAGGGTTCCTTGTCTGAGGGAGGTGCTCAACAAAATTTTTGAATCATCTTAGGTAATGATCATAAAAAATACAAATTTTGTCAAATGTATTATTTCATATAACAAATACATTTTTAAAATCAAGTAACATAAGGACTCCAAACAAACAATGAAAAATTTTTTTTCCTTGGCAAATGGTGAACCTAATTTGTTTGTTTCTTTACGTACACCAGAAACTACTGCACAGACTGCAATGCGCAGTTGGCTGTGTGAGGGACCAGGCACAGGGTGCATATTTGAGGGACATCTAATTTGTGTAGCTTTGAAGGGGATACTAAGATTTAAGGTTACATATAATCTTGGAAAAAAGACTCACTTCCTTTTCTCTCTCCAAGTCCTCTTTTTCAAATTCCTCATCATCATTTTGATCTACCTAGAAGGTAAATACAGGTGTTGCCATGAAAGTAGAGCAAAGTCTTAAAACCTGGCACCCAAACAAACCATGAATTTGATTGACCCAGTTACTGGTAAGTTTTTTAAAATTCTCATTATTTGAGTACTACACGTTTCTTTGGCATTTCTTCTAGAAATTTCCTAAAGTTCCTGCTTGCACACCCACAAGTAATCTCCTGCATCTTCATGAACATTTCAAAGTGAATTGTAAAATAATTCCATCCTCCCAGATGATTAATTGGTGTAACTCCTGTTAAAAATCAGACTGGCATGATCGGATGGTATGGTATGGTGTGGCGTGTCTCTCCAATTCTAATTCCACATTCGAATGTGCTGTTCGCATTGCATCTCGGTATCCAATGGGTGGTTTCGAACTTGAAATAAAATTCAAATCAGACTTTGAAACCCACATGCGATCCAGAGATGCAACATGAACAGTGCCTTCGCATTTGACAGCAGAATAGTCTATTTCAGTTGCAAATAGGCTAGATACAAACTTTCCAGCATAGCTTGCACATAAATTTTTTATTGGTTCAAATACATTAATTTTTTCCTCAGCATTGCTTTTTTGCTAAGCTCAAAAATGTGTGGAGAATAAATTACCCATATGTAACACAAAGAACATTGATCAATAGGACGTTATAAAAATTATGAAAATTGAGTGCTGTCTGTCTTTTTGTAGGAGATGCAGCCACAGTGGAAAGTTTGTTTTTGCTGCACCAAAGTTTACGCCACGCCAATTGTTTAAAGACAATAGGTCTATTGTTTACCATTGTTCTTGACGTTGCTCCACGCCATAGATATTTGGTATAACATACATATTGTCAGTGTTTCCCAGCATATATAGTATGGAGGATGCTGCCTTGCTTTGCCAAAACAACTTTACTTCCTTTATTTCCTTATTCTTACCTGTGGGTTGATTTCCAGCTGGCTCAGAAAATTGCTCATGATGATGATAGAATCTACTTTTGATAATCATCACCATTCAGCAAGCGGAAAAATCACCAAATCAACAAAGAAAGCTTGTGTTTGTATCAAAACAAATCAAAACAGAAAGGGCCTAAAACGTCTCTTTCTTTGTCTGATGCTCGTTGATTGATATGAATATGATGCCGTTTGCAGGCAGAAAACAGTCTAATCCAGCCAGATTTCTGACACATAGTCCACTGCAATAAAAGTGCTTCAAATGAATTGTAGATTTGGAACTAATTTGAATCAAAAACTTTGTCTTTTTGCTTCTTTTTGCTGTGAATTCACATCACACTTTCACCACTTCGCCGACATTGTCATTGCCTTTTCCCGCTCTGTGAACCGCCACTTTTGAAACATATTGAGCTGAATGCTCCTTCGGAGTATTTTTGCAATAACAGCAGCATACGTAATCAAAAAAGCAACCTTTTGGTGACGCACTGACTATATTATCATGTATGCATTCCTATGTTTAGGGGCCGCAAACGAATCGATTTTATTTTTCCCCAACAACGTCATTGGGACGTTTTGGAAGGGATAGGATTTGCCTGGGACATTTTCAGATTAAAATTTTTCATCGAAAGCAAAATATTAATAAAAATGAACCACAACCTGTAAATTTTGCATGCAAGCTGCCTATGTTTATGGGATTTATTCAGAGGTGTCCGCGAATTAATAATAGGTAGTTTTATGGGAAAACATAGCAACCCAAAGATCAATGTGGAAGTACAGGGTGAGTCGAAAACAACGTTTTGCAAATTACTGCTCACTGGATATGTATCAAAAACGACCAAAAATGATGATCAAATTCGTCAGTTTTCCTGCCTCAAAGCAATGACATGAAGACGTTTTTGCACGTGTTATCGGCGTTATCCTCTTGGGAGGATGGAATCCCCTTGAATAAATTTTTACACTAGTGGGATGACTTTTTCATCCTCCCAAAGGGATCAAACTGGCTAAAACGTGTTCAAGTCATAGCTGTAAAGCAGAAATATTTGGAAAATTCTAGTGAAAGCAAAGTGTGAATTCAAGCTAATTCAAAACGCTGTTATTCCTCTAGATCTTGTAATAATCCATATCCTTCTTTACAAAGTATGCGCAGGAGCATATAGCCAAAGGGGGCTGCATGGGGTACCGCTCCCCCCCCCCACAACTTTTAACTTTTCGGTAAATTTTCGGCAAATTTGTCCCATTTTTATTATTTTCAACAATTTTGAAACCGAAGAAACGCCTATTTTGTCGGCAAATTCGGATTAGTAATAGGAACAAGTCTGTGAAAAACAATTTTGAAAATCTTTGTTTCCCTTTCATACACTTATATTTATGTGAAGGTGCGAAGGTCAGTAAAAGTGATGAACAAAATGACCACAATCTAAGTTTTCTTTAGTTCTTGCCAATGTTCTCTCGGCCAGAATTTCTTTTTTCAAGATTGTGTGCCCATACTTTGCTAAGTAGCCTTTTCGCACGAAAATCACGATGCTCCACTCATAACATATTAAACACAGAGACAGAGATAACTCTGCAGAAGAAAAAATCTAAAATTGGGCAAAAGAGATTTTCATATAGAGGAGAGAAACTGTCGAATAACTTCTAAGCCCAGTTCAAGAAGGCTCCTTCCTTAAATATCTTTAAAAAAAATCTATTTCAACTCTCTTTCGTTTGCAAATTTTCATCAGTATTGATTTTTAAGATTTAGATTGTTTGTACATTGTAATGTAGCTTAGTTGCATTGTCTTTTATAGGTGGGCCCCGTGAAAATCAGCTCTTTTGTTGAGGGAGTAACCTCGACGTAGTTAAAAATATGACTAGAAATATGAAGATGAATATTTGTCCATTTCTNGACATTTTCAGATTAAAATTTTTCATCGAAAGCAAAATATTAATAAAAATGAACCACAACCTGTAAATTTTGCATGCAAGCTGCCTATGTTTATGGGATTTATTCAGAGGTGTCCGCGAATTAATAATAGGTAGTTTTATGGGAAAACATAGCAACCCAAAGATCAATGTGGAAGTACAGGGTGAGTCGAAAACAACGTTTTGCAAATTACTGCTCACTGGATATGTATCAAAAACGACCAAAAATGATGATCAAATTCGTCAGTTTTCCTGCCTCAAAGCAATGACATGAAGACGTTTTTGCACGTGTTATCGGCGTTATCCTCTTGGGAGGATGGAATCCCCTTGAATAAATTTTTACACTAGTGGGATGACTTTTTCATCCTCCCAAAGGGATCAAACTGGCTAAAACGTGTTCAAGTCATAGCTGTAAAGCAGAAATATTTGGGAAATTCTAGTGAAAGCAAAGTGTGAATTCAAGCTGATTCAAAACGCTGTTATTCCTCTAGATCTTGTAATAATCCATATCCTTCTTTACAAAGTATGCGCAGGAGCATATAGCCAAAGGGGGGCTGCATGGGGTACCGCTCCCCCCCCCACAACTTTTAACTTTTCGGTAAATTTTCGGCAAATTTGTCCCATTTTTATTATTTTCAACAATTTTGAAACCGAAGAAACGCCTATTTTGTCGGCAAATTCGGATTAGTAATAGGAACAAGTCTGTGAAAAACAATTTTGAAAATCTTTGTTTCCCTTTCATACACTTATATTTATGTGAAGGTGCGAAGGTCAGTAAAAGTGATGAACAAAATGACCACTTAATCTAAGTTTTCTTTAGTTCTTGCCAATGTTCTCTCGGCCAGAAGGTCTTTTTTCAAGATTGTGTGCCCATGCTTTGATAAGTAGCCTTTTCGCACAAAAATCACGATGCTCCACTCATAACATATTAAACACAGAGACAGAGATAACTCTGCAGAAGAAAAAATCTAAAATTGGGCAAAAGAGATTTTCATATAGAGGAGAGAAACTGTCGAATAACTTCTAAGCCCAGTTCAAGCAGGCTCCTTCCTTAAATATCTTTTAAAAAAATCTATTTCAACTCTCTTTCATTTGCAAATTTTCATCAGTATTGATTTTTAAGATTTAGATTGTTTGTACATTGTAATGTAGCTTAGTTGCATTGTCTTTTATAGGTGGGCCCCGTGAAAATCAGCTCTTTTGTTGAGGGAGTAACCTCGACGTAGTTAAAAATATGACTAGAAATATGAAGATGAATATTTGTCCATTTCTACTTGGTTTGTCAGCGTCTGTGCCAACATCTTTCTTGCTCTGAAATTAGACAACAAATCAGGGAATTAGGAAACACATCAAGTGAGTCAGAAAAAACTTGCACCTTTTAGAAAATTACCAAAGTAGACAATTCTGCAGTCAAATGTGAAGGCGCTGTTCGTATTGCATCTCGGTATCGTATGGGGGTTTTCGAATTCGAATGCGACTTCGAAATCCCCCATGCGATCCCGAGATGCAACACGAATAACGCCTTCGCATTCGACTGCGGAATGGTCTATTTGAGGATTTTATCGATCTTTAATAATATATATGCTCATTAGATGTGAGGGGTGCACACATAATTTCAATACTGTAAAACATCTATATTTATCAATTATCAACAAAAGCATTGAAAATTATTATTGTAAAAAAGAGAATTTANCTTCGAAATCCCCCATGCGATCCCGAGATGCAACACGAATAACGCCTTCGCATTCGACTGCGGAATGGTCTATTTGAGGATTTTATCGATCTTTAATAATATATATGCTCATTAGATGTGAGGGGTGCACACATAATTTCAATACTGTAAAACATCTATATTTATCAATTATCAACAAAAGCATTGAAAATTATTATTGTAAAAAAGAGAATTTAAGATCATTTTCCAAGCATGAATAATATGCTCTTTAGATGTGAGGGATGTAGTTGCGGCGACTTCAACGACCTAGTTTGAACCAGGCTTAAGGCGGAAGTATTTAGGAAATTTGAAAATCTTTTTATGCCATTTTTTTAAGGACTTTCCCAAGGAAATGCCTCATAATTTCAGAACGAAGTGGCCGATTTCAGTCAGGTAAACTTTAAAATTTATTTGAACATGTCCACTATCAAATAATTTATTTGCCACTATTATTGCCGTAATATCCACGGAGCAGTGGCTTTACAAACCGGGAGTGTCTGTTTTTACTCATCCGGTAAAATTCAAGGGGATCGTGCTTACCACTTTCCCAAAATGTACTCGCGTTGGTTTCAATCCGTGAGTTTCTTGCTCTATGGAGCCTAGAAGGACAAATAAACTATATATCAATGGCTAGACAAGACATTGTTTCATCAACTTTAAGGCGTTTTAAGACTATTTACTGCAAAACTGCATACCTGATAACATTTTTTTGAGATGAAGCATTGCTATAAAATCGCTTGTAGTTTGAGAACGATCAGACAGATTTTGACAAACTAAATTTTCTTATCTAATTTGATGTGATAGCTACACAGGATATTATCAGTTTATGGGAATTTGATAAATGGTTTGAGAGCTACAGGCTTTTAAACGTCGATACAATTTTTTTGCTCACCCCTGTAGCGAAATATCAGTTGCATGTCTTTTATTATTCATCTGACGATTTGCTGTGACTAAACTTAGACAAAAATATTCAACAAATTGTCCGTTTTCAACAGAATATTTTCACACCAAGGCTCCTGAAGCAATTGACTCACCTTCCTTGCTCGTTTTCCGAGGGTCTTGTTGTTTTATTGTCTTCGATGTTGAATCTCCCTTCAAGCTTGAACCTGAAAAAGCATACAAAAAATTTAGGATCAAGTCTTGAGCGTGATCTTAAGAATAAGCCCAAGAAATCTCTTCAATATTTTCAATTTTACGTTACTGTTCTTGAAGTAAATTACCTCAGAGCAATCCAAACCAACCCTTTCAGCTTCACATAAGGGATCGTCTCAATAAAAGCGGAATTTTTTCGGTGGTAGTTCGGTGGCATTCTGCCAACGATAGCCGAAAGCGGCGACAATATTGCCGGAGTTTTCTATGCAAAATGGTATAGGTATGAGGTTTCATGTCTCAAATCTCCGAAAAAAATCAACCATCGAATCTCTGCTAACTCCGCCAATTCTAGTGAGACGATCCCTAATATGGTTTAGCCTATCTTTAACGATTTATTAACTGATTCATCTTCATTCAGCCAATTGGGTGACCCAACAAAGTATACACGTTTTAGTAATTACTGCACAGGAGTCTAATTGCTATCAAATTTGACAAAGGATTTTAGGCCTGTCTGGAAGATAAAGCATTTTTATAAAATTGCTTATAATTTGATAACGATAAAATCAATTTTGACAAACTACATTTTATTATTTAAATTTATATGTTAGCTACGCAGGAATTATCAGTTCATATGAATCTGAATAGTATTTTGAGAACAGCAGGCTTTCAAACGTCTATACAATTTTTTGGACTCGCACTGTACTTCCAATATAAAGTAAGTCAAGCACTCACCTTTTTTAAACAAAGAGACAGAGCCTCCCATGACGACCTAACTGCCAATCAATCAATATTGTCGACTTCTGCGAGTGTTTAATCTCGCTTATCCTTAATTAAATAAAAATATTTGATAGTTATCATTCTGAAAACTTAATAACACTCTCCCAATGCACTTGGCGAGGCCAAAGTTTTGCGTTGAACAGTCAAATACAACGGCGACTGATGTGATGCGAAGTCTATCTCCTTATTTGGGAGTCTGATCAAATTATCAAGGATGCGATTGATCTGACGTCACATCGAGAGAATGGCAATTTGTTTATAGTTCTTAGTTCTTGACGGAAAAGGAGAATGGGTATGGGTCGAAGAATCTGAGTGAATTTTTCTTCACAGGGATCGATGCTGAAGATCAAAACGAAATTTGTCAGTAATAGTGGTTGGAAAGAGATCATCGGAATCGGATGAAATTTTGTATTAACCCAGTGCATGGGCGGTAGGAGACGCGTGGATCGCTTTTCGAAAAATATTGTGGTCATAGGTTGGGGTTATTAAGATTAAATTAGCCGCGATGTTTTGGAGCGGCTTCCTGTTATTTTGTAGCCATTTGCGGTTGACCCGGCAGACGCTAATCTATAATATTAAAAATGCTTCATTTATAAAAATGATTTATAAAAATTTATAAAAACGATTTTATAAAAATGCTTCATCTCAAAATCCTTCAAAACAGGCCAAAATGCTTGATCAAATTTGCTGGCAATCCGTCCCATGATAATAGAAAACAGACAAAAGAAGGCTGAATGACTGTCAAAATGGGCACAACATAATGCAGCAGCCTCTTTATATACCTAGGAAACGTTTGTCAGGGGAGACAGACAGATAGCTAATTTAAATATGATAGCTGCGGGATTAAATTGCTAGCAACTTTGATCAAGGATTTTAGGCCTGTTTTGAAGGATTTTGAGATGCAGCATTTTAATAAAATCGCTTGTAAATATGAGAATGATATGACCAACTTTGACAAACTAAATTTTCTTATCTAAGTTGATATGTTAGCTACACAGGTATTATCATTTTATAGGAATCTGATAAATGGTTTGAGAGCTACAGGCTTTCAAACGCTTATACATTTTTTGTTTCAGCTTTTGTTTAATTCCAAATTTGTGTTACAGCTTTGTTTAAATAATGCAGTAAGTTGCCTAAAATTTGCCAAACAAATCGACTCAATGATCTTAATGTTTGATCGCAGCTGAATCATCAACATGGCTTTTAAATAAGAACTACCCGTAAAATGGTGCATAGCTCTTTTGACAGGTAATCATTGGTCTCTATTGTCAAATTGCTTCCTTCACTGATCATCTATCACGTGATCAGGCACCTGCTGTATTCAAATTATACCAACGTGGCCTAAAACGGGTAAAAACAAAGTTTTTAAATTCAAATCTGGTTTAGTTCATTACAGAAAAATCGAAATACATTGGATTGGTCCTTCGAGAATCGAAAGATTGAAAGTATTAGTTTTAGCTTCGAGAAGAAGGACAATTACTGAAAGTTATACCACAAAAATCGCTGAACTTTTACATGTTAAAAGAAAGATATGGCGAAATTATGCATCTTCTTGGCTCTTTCATTATCTTCTATACTGGCTACAACTAATGCGCGTCATATTCAATTCTTTCTGAACGGCGATGAATGCTTTTTTGAAGAAGCCTCTATCGGACAGTCAGTCTCTATCGAATTCGCGCCAATCAGCGGTTCAAAACCGCACGTCGATGTTACGTTAGAAGACCCGACGGGAAAAGCCATATACCGCGTGTATCAAAAAGATTACGAATACTTCAAGTTCCCGGTGAATATTACAGGCACATACAAAATCTGCTTCAGCAATATTTATGATTTCTCTATGTACAACAACCTCGTTTATTTAGACTTTAACGTTGGAAATGAGAATGATATGGTGAATGCAGCGGGAGTAAAAATCAATACGGGACCAATGACCCAAGTTGAGACATCTATCGTTAATATACATGATTCTATGCGTGTCGCTGAGCTTTATCAAAATCATCATAGAATCAGGGAGGCAAATGGGAGACTTGCTGGGCAGGGCCTTCATGATCAAGTCATGTGGTGGAGTATTGGACAGACAGTTATCATTCTTATTGTCGGTATTGGACAGGTGCTCCTGCTTAGAGGCTTCTTTGCTATAAAGAAAGAAAATATATAAATTAAATTTGAAAGTTAAATTTGAAAAGTCTTGTCAAACATAGATACAGTTGAATCCAGGTAGAACAAGCCCTTTAGGGAACCAGAAAAGTTCATTACAATGGCGTGTCAAGCTAATGAAGAATTTTTATGACGTTTAAAGACCAATTGCTAACCATGATCCTTTGCGAGCGGAATGAAAATTAAAACAAACAGAACCTAGTCAGCAACGAGTTTTATATTATCCGCAAATCGGCTTTGGGGCCGCAAAGGACCATGGCTAGCTATTTGTCTTTAAAGACTTTGATTCGTAATATTGAACATTCATTGAATCGAGGGTTTGCTTAATAAAGGCCTTCAAGCGAGAGAATAGAACCTACAAGAATCATGATTAGGCAGAAGGGCAGTTTGAAGATACAAATGTTCATAGCTTAAAGCCCATTAATCAACATACCTTCAGTCCTTTGTTGGCTTTAAAGTTTTCTTTATATCAATCTAATGTTAAAACCATGGTTGTCATTCTGGGGCGCACATTCAAATTTTGTTTGGGGGGGTGTAGCCATGCTCTGGACCGAAAATTTTGTCGGACCGACTGCGTGTATATAGAATGTGTTGTGCTCAATAGCGACAGCGGCGTAAACTGGAAGGTGTTAAAACGAGGGGGTCTGGGGGCGAAGCCCCCAGGAAAATGTTTGAGGACACGCCCTTTACATTGGCTTAGAACACCTCTCCCGATTCTATGTTTACCTGTGGCAAAATAGGATTTTTGACCATTTGGTAACAGTTTTTTATAAATTAGCATCCCCAGGAAAATTTTTTGGTAAGCATCATTTTCTTTGGCTTAAAATGCGTATCTCGATCACATGTTTACCGTTGCCAAATCGGAAAATTGGTACTTTTCTAACAGTTTTCTATGAATCGCTGTTTATGAACGTAAAANCGAAGTGATAACCACATTTAGGCCGTAAAGTTGTTTCTTTGCTGGGGTTTGAGATTTCTTTCCCTACTTGCACATTATCAATGTTTTTACGACTCTCCCTTTCTGCTGTCAGCTTCGTGTTACAATTACTGTAGACTTTCAGCTGCTTTTAGTATTCTCTGCTCTCTTTTCAATCCCATTTCAAGCAACTTTAGTCTCAAAGTTGCTTCAAAAGTTCAGCCATTGCAAATCACAAGGCAGCAAGGAGAGATGAAATGAAACTGCTAAGAAAAATCCCGGATAAACCACAGGGCACTCATATACTAATCTAGAAGGTCACAGGTGGCTCAAGAATTTATTATTTGAGAAGGGATTATGCAAAATTTGTCAGCTGAGCTACCCCACATATCGGGAAAGGGAATGAAAATGGTTGCTATGACGTTGCTATGGTAAATATCACAGGATACCCCTCACATTTTTGCAAAAAACTTAATTTCTAGGACTTATAGGTAAAAACCGCTTTAATTTTCAAAATCTTCGATAAATTTACCTCCGGAAATCGAAATAATAAAAAAATGAAATTTTCACATGGAATTTGACTCATTTGTTGGTAAGCTACCTTAAGCAAACCCTCGATTCAATGATTGTTCAATATTACGAATCAAAGTCTTTAAAGACAAATAGCTAGCCATGGTCCTTTGCGGCCCCAAAGCCGATTTTCGGATAATATAAAACTCGTTGCTGACTAGGTTCTGTTTGTTTTAATTTTCATTCCGCTCGCTTTAAGCCATGAACATTTGCATTTTCAAACTGCCCCAGGTCATATTGGGATTCAGCTGATTCATGTGTTCTCTCATACGCTATTTACGACAACCTTCATTTTGATTAAGAATGCCTTCTAGTAGAAAGATGTTGCTTCCTGGATAAATAGACTAGTTCGTTGCGTAATGTAGCTTAAATGAGCAAACATTATACTTGATAAACATTACGTTCGAAATAAAATCCGTTGTAGGTTGTTTCTGCAAAGATACAAAACACAAAAATGTCACGAGTGAAAAATTTTGTTCAGCATTCTTGTTTGGATGGCCATTTTTGGGGAATCAAAATCGCTTTTGTGTATGAAGCAATGCTCGCTCTGTTGCTGTAGCTCCCATTGCTTAATTTTCAGAATTCTAATGTAATTAAAAGCTGAAGATCGTAAAATCTCAAAGCTGTACCATCTTGTAATGAATGAAAATTATCGCATACAAACATCAGAGTTCTGCACCTTCAATAGAAGTTTGATGGTGCTGTGCTGTTTCCGTTTTTATCGAAAAGAAACCTTTCTTCCTAGAGTGATATTCGGCTTTCTTGATGTTTCCTAAAACCCTTCGTTGTAGCTTTCCTACCTTAGTTTTATTCCTAATGCATAGTTAAATTCTCATATGCGAAGTGTCCTGGTACACAAATGCATAGCAAATTTGGTTGTGCGAAAGTGTCCCCCATTGCTTTACGAAGGGTACACAAATGCATAGTCAAATTCACGTATGCGAAAGTGTCCTGGTACACAAACGCATAGGAAAATTTGGTTGTGCGAAAGTGTCCCCTATTGTAGTACGAACGGTACACAAATGTATAGTCAAATTCTCGTATGCAAAAGTGTCCTGGTACACAAACGCATAGGAAAATTTGGTTGTGCGAAAGTGTCCCCTATTGTATTACGAAGGGTACACAAATGCATAGTCAAATTCTCGTATGCGAAAGTGTCCTGGTACACAAACGCATAGGAAAATTTGGTTATGCGAAAGTGCCCCC
>REGM01000023.1:2407068-2422645 GCA_004194415.1 Aurelia aurita | reverse complement strand
AAGTGTCCCCCATTGTTTTACGAAGGGTACACAAATGCATAGTCAAATTCTCGTATGCGAAAGTGTCCTGGTACACAAACGTATAGGAAAATTATGTAATGTGAAAGTGTCCTGGTACACAAATGCATAGCAAATTTGGTTATGCGAAAGTGTTCCCTATTGTTTTACGAAGGGTACACAAATCCATAGTTTAATTCTCGTATGCAAAAGTGTCCTGGTACACAAACGCATAGGAAAATTTGGTTGTGTGAAAGTGTCCCCTATTGTATTACGAAGGGTACACAAATGAAATGCGTAGTCAAATTCTCGTATGCGAAAGTGTCCCCCATTGTTTTAAGATGGGTACAAAAATGCATAGTCAAATTCTCGAATGCGGAAGCGTCCTGGTACACAAACGCATAGCAAAATTTGGTTATGCGAAAGTGTCCCCCATTGTTTTAAGAAGGGTACACAAATGCATAGTCAAGTTCTCGTATGCGAAAGTGTCCTGGTACAAAAACGCATAGGAAAATTTGGTTATGCAAAAGTGTCCCCCATTGTTTTACGAAGGGTACACAAATGCATAGTCAAATTCTCGTATGCGAAAGTGTCCTGGTACACAAACGCATAGGAAAATTTTGTTATGTGAAAGTGTCCTGGTACACAAACGCATAGCAAAATTTGGTTGTGCGAAAGTGTCCCCTATTGTATAACGAAGGGTACACAAATGCAGAGTCAAATTCTCGTATGCGAAAGTGTTCTGGTACAAAAACGCATGGGAAAATTTGGTTATACGAAACTGTCCCCCATTGTTTTACGAAGGGTACACAAATGCATAGTCAAATTCTCGTATTCGAAAGTGTCCTGGTACACCAACCTCGTCCCCAGGGCCTTTAACCCTAACCCTAACCCTAGGTTGCTGGTACACAAACCCATGAAAGTTGGGTTATGCGAAAATCTCCCCTATGGTATTACGAAGGGTACACAAATTCATTGTCAAATTCTTGTATGTGAAAGTGTCCGGGTACACAAATGCATAGTCAAATTCTCGTATGCGAAAGTGTCCTGGTACACAAACTCATAGCAAAATTTGGTTTTACATATTTTGGTTCCCAGACTCCGCGTCCGTGTTCCAACAGCCTCCTTTGGAAGTGATCACCAAAGCGGCCATTTTGGCCTAAACAGAAAACTCGACTTCGTTAACAGTACGACAGCTCAACAGAAACCAGCTTTTTCAGGTGTGAAACAAGGCCAAAAAAATGGATCCAGAAGAACCAGAAAAGAAAAAGAGGGTGCCGAAAGTTGCAAAAGTATAATAGCTTCCTTTTTATCATATTAGTGCACATGCACAACATAACAAATGACAAAATGTCTATATATTATGGTTGGAAATAGGCCTATTTTTTTTTTAACGCCAACCCAACTGAGAGAATACTTTCTTTGAAATCGTTTGAGAATAAATTTGAAGTGCAGACCATACAAGAAAGTTCATCCATCACCTATTTAAATGTGCTTATATTCATTGCCAGTACAATACAAAACAAAAGGCAATAACACTACACAGAGCCATAATAGTATGAGCCAGACTGGAAAGTTTGTACAGCGCGCGCAAGATATTGCACGCGCAGGAACTTACGCAGTTTTGGATCTGAGCCGCGAAGTTGCCGATAAACAAAAGATCTATTGTTTTAACCTATTGTTCTCAATCTCGGAAACTACAAAATTTCCGCGCAAATCGAGCTTAGGCCATGTCAACTTGCAAGCGCACAATACAAACTTTCCAGTCTGGAGTATGAAGAAGGGAGGAATAATCGCCCATCATAATATTATATGGAGCAGCACGTGGAGTATTTAACTTAACAACGAAGTACCCCCCCCCCTCCCGGAAATATTGTTCTTTGTCTTCCGCTGCTCTTTCCTGCCATGATTTGTCCTGTCATGATTAGATGTTCTATCTCCTTCTTCCTTATCAAATGGCTAACCAAAAAACAGAGCTATTCCTGCGTTCTGCTATTGTCTTTAATAATAATCGCTTTGCCTTTGCTAGTTGGAATACTTTTTCATTTGAAGTATGCAATTTCCATGGTATTTGTAAAATTCATCTCCGAAACCTATTCTCTGTTGCCTCTACCCGTTGTTGTTCTATTGTTTCAGTTATAGTCCAGCATTCTGATCCATACTGCAGAATATTTCTCTTTAATCTCAATGACAGTTTTTGTTGGTTAAGTTAATAATTTCTTCAATTTTTGAAACGCTTTTTTAGCTGAGCCAATTCTTTGTTTAATATCTTGATCGTATCTATTATCTGATGTTATCCAGCCTCTGAAATAATTAAACTTTGCACCTTGCTTAATTGCGTTGTCACCAATTTCAATACTACACTTTGGGTTCAATTTGCTTTTTGATGATCAAAGTCTGTTTCAAACAAATTCACAGGTAAGATTAAAAATTGCTTGCTATAAATTTGTTGTTAGATTGTGAATTGATTCATCTAAAACTTCTTCAAAACATTGATTGATTGATTGATTGATTCAACTTCTTCAAAACAGGTAAAGAATAAAGCCCCAGCACCAGTGCAAATAACAGCAGAACAATTGCTCAGAGAAGCCAAAGAAAGACAATTGGAAATTGTTCCTCCTGTAAGTATTTAATGATTTTCGATTGTACAGTATAGACCTTGCGCACATTGAATCTGTTTTTTGTTGCCTAAGAATTGTTAATATTTCTTAAGAAAAGTTTTAATTTCTTGAGAGTTTTCTTGTCAAAATGTTTTACAGACCTCTTCCATACATCTCAAGAATTCTTATCAGAATGTATATAATGAATTCTTGAAAATTCTTAAGAGTTCGTGAGATTTCTTGTCGTGCTAATTTGCACAAGTGCGGACTATATTACATGGCATTAAAGGGAATCGACATAGTTAAAAGCTGGCCCAGGTTTGAGTTAAAAATATAGTCTATTGTATTTGATACTGTTGGCACATTCCGTCTCATTGTGTAGCTGAAGAAACAATGGGTGCGTGGACGTTTTCGTAGCCTATTTATAGCTACCACTCTATAGCTATGTCTATTCCCTTTAAACGTACCAATCAAACAGATTATTTCCTCAAAGGTAAACTGTTTTGATGTTTTGTTTTTATTTCCATTTGCACTCCTCGTTTCTCTGGTTTAATGGTTTCTTGTTATCTTTTAGCCACCAAAGCAAAAGATTGTTGATCCAGAAGAGCTACAAACATACAGACTTAAAAAGAGAAAAGTGAGTTTAAATACATCCCTTTTTGACAAGCTATTTGATGGCTTAAGCTCACTGCCTAAAGCTTTAGCATTTGGAAATATTTGAGTGAAACTCTACAAGAATATAACCACTGGAAGTTTTCTTTTGACAAGAATAGATCTTACAGATTTGCAGAGGGTGGAAAATATGAACAAGCAAAGAATCATTTTTCACCAAATGGTTTTAAGTTGTGTGCAAGATATTTACCAGATTGCATATGAAACTGCCTTGAAGTTTCTTATTATAGTAATTCAATAACCTTTTTTGTGCTCATAGGGAGGAATTTTACTTCCAGTTCTGCATGCTGGCACAGTAGTTTAAGGGGAAGTTTATTTCCCAGTGCTGCCTCCCCCAACATACAACGTACAGGCTTTCAAAGGTTCAATAAACATTCTTGATCTCACTTTTGTCTGGTAGTCCTTTTCTTTCTTCCAGTTCCTAGGGTACTCATATATTAGGTATTAATATCACCTCTCCTACAGACAAAATACTAAGAAAAGAAAAAATTTCATATAAAAAAATGGTTTCTGTTTAATTTGTTTTTATTGCACATTTGATTTTGTTACTTCCCTAGGCTTTTGAAGATTGCATTAGAAAGAACAAGAATGTTGTATCAAATTGGATTAAATATGCCCAGTGGGAAGAAAGTCAAAAAGAAATACAAAGGTATGGATATTACCGCTGTGAATCAATGCTACTGCATACCATTGCAAAAAGTGTATATATGTTTTGACAAATTGATTGCCTTGAATTGACTCTTTGTGTGAAAAGCCAGTTTTTACCTTGATATGCAAGAGGTCCCCAAGTGAAAAGCGGTTCATGGTGCCTTTCTTATTAAAGTATAAGATGCTCAGACGTTTGACATCCTGAAAGTACGAAGTGAAACAAGAGTTTATTGGTAAAGTATGAAACAACATTTTGTAAAGTCATGTTGTGCCATTCTCCTCGACAGAGGCTCTTCTCTGCTCTTGAACAGTCTCGTTCCCTGACTTGACACCAAGCTCCTTCGCATAAATGATGCGCCAATCTCGTACGCAACATTGATGACTGGGAACAAACCAGGCTGGCTCGTCAATTGCAGCCTCTGTGTGGGAGAGTGATGTGGTACAGAGCTTGCAAATTACGTTGAGTATCAGAACTATTTGCAAAATATTTTCACCGACACTGGTCACTACAAATCGTTAGATAGGATCCAAAAGTGAAAAACGAGAATAAATACCATGATTGCATTATTTTGAAATTAGCCAATCAGAAAGCCCACTAAAGTTTTCTTTTGGGTCAATCAATCAAGAATGTGCAAAGAATAAACAAATTCTTTCTGTCAGAAAATAGTGGGTTTTTAGCCTTGATGTGCGCGGATGTGATGACGATTTGCTTTGACCAATGTCTCATGAAAATTATTACCAAATGATTCAATTTTTGTTAGACAGCAGAAAGAATTAAAAAATCTATATACTGTAGCATGCTTATTGACTAGAGTGGAAAATTAAAAATATATACATCAAACCACCTGACTCAATCACTCTGTGTTTATTCATTTAGTGGAAGCCCTTTTCCATATCGAATTGATGATTTGATATGTTGTTTTTATTTCAGAGCAAGATCAGTGTTCGAGAGAGCATTGGATGTAAATCACAGATGCATTCCAATTTGGCTGAAGTATGCTGAAATGGAAATGAAGTAAGTCTCGATCGAAAAAATAGCCCAGTTGTTCAGTACTGCCTCCAGGTTTTGTAGGGAATGGGAACTTTCTATAATGACCGTAGTGGGCGAAGTTAACTAATTACTTTCTATGAATTAAAGGATGATTCTTGTGTTTTGCGCTCTTTTATTTCATTCTTTGTTCTGTTGACATAATTTGAGAAGAGAACGTTGGAAGTTTTCATATTCATGGATCATCAGGAAGATTGTTGTTTGTCATATTGACTACAGCAAGTCCAGTTTCCAGTTCGTTCCAGAATTAACATTGTTACATGCCTTGGAATCATCTTGCATCAAAGAAGAGCCTAATTTAATTTTCGGTTGTAATACAGTGAAAACCTACATATAAGAATCACAACTTTTAAAAACCTAAAGAAGTTGAAATTTTGGAAGAAAATTTTCTGAACTTTGTAAAAATTACGTTAGAACTGAAACAAAGATGTTTCAAAGTGCCTACATGCATAAAGTATATTTTTTAATGTTTTTAAATAGTATATGCCCTCTTAATTGAACCATTTTTATATTTTATACCCCAGAATTAAGAATGTTGGCTAGTAGGCTAAGCTCAAAAGGAGGTGGTTCTTATTATGTTTGAACGTTCAGTGCGAAGCAATTAAAACACGCCATTTCTCGCTGTTTCACAACTCAAAGTATGTGTGGGTTTTTACTGTATCACTACAGAGACTAGGAAACTGTTTTTTAAATCAATTGGCAGTTTGAAATGAATCATTTTCTTATCAACAAGCAATATTTACACAGGCGTAACTTTTTCAGGATTGTCTGCTTGCCTGTATTGTGTTAGTTGAAATTTCTTATAACTGATAGTGATATTGAGATTCTTGTGGCTCTTATTTTTAGGCATCGCCAGGTTAACCATGCTCGCAACATATGGGACAGAGCAGTTACAGTTCTACCAAGAGCTAGCCAGTTTTGGTAAGATGTTTTACAATTTTTCTATCTATTTTTCCGCCATTAATAATTGCTGCA
The DNA here is from genome assembly GCA_004194415.1 of Aurelia aurita. Lineage (NCBI taxonomy): Eukaryota > Metazoa > Cnidaria > Scyphozoa > Semaeostomeae > Ulmaridae > Aurelia > Aurelia aurita. The sequence goes on along the minus strand of REGM01000023.1, from coordinate 2,416,705 downwards.
AAACTATCATCAGCTTTTCTAAATCGCAAAAATTCTATAGTAAAAACAACAACGATCCACTAAAGGATAAACAACAACAGCAACGATAACAACGTAAAACAACAACAATAAAGGATCCACTTGTTGACACTTTGTGGTACAGATTTCTTTATAGTGAAATGCAAAGTTGACAACTTTTGTAATAACATTACAGCGTTAACGTGAAATATTGATGTATGATTCAAACTTATCTGCAGATTCTGAAAGAGGGATTTTTGCCTTTTTAATGAGAAAACCAGGGGTAAAGAAATTGAAGGCTAACAATATTTCAAAATTCAAGTTCTTTCTTTAGCTTCAAGTTAAACCTCTAGCTAACATGATTGGACTCGTATTCTTTCACTTGAGTCGAATCATGTAGGGAAACGTCTTCATGGGTGAATGGATATAAAATGCCATCCATTTGCTGCTGGGTAATAAAACAAATTTTGCCAATGTTCCAATCCGTTTGTGTTTGTGCTCCACTTCTCTACTGCTCATCTTTGATAATTGTTTAATTTCTGGCTTTCTCTCCTTCTTTGGCGTTTACCTGAACCTAAGCCAGAAGCACTAACAGTAACCAACAAGTGATTAGAAGGGCAACTTTTCTTGGTGATCATGATAGGAGTGAAGTATGGGGCGAGCTTAATACATTGGCAATGTCTTATTACATTTCTTAAAAGGCAGTCTTTAGCTCATTCGTTTGTACATAATTTTGATAGCTTTCCATGTTCTCCATTTACAGGTTTAAGTACACATATATGGAAGAGATGCTCGGAAACATCCCTGGTGCTCGCCAAGTATTTGAGCGCTGGATGGAATGGGAGCCAGTAGAACAAGCTTGGTTTGCTTTCATCAAAATGGAGCTGAGGTACAAGGAGGTCGACAGGGCAAGAGCTATTTATGAACGGTTTGTTATGGTTCATCCTGATATCAAGAACTGGATTAAATTTGCAAAGTTTGAAGAATCTCAAGGAAATGTTTGTAAGTATTCACTGTTTATATTTACAGCAGTTTCACGAATTTATCCGTTTCCTTAATGCCACTTTTGGGTGCTAAAAATGGAGCCAGACTATTGACACAATGGGCATATAATTTGTTTTCTATTTTTTCGCTCCCTTTCTGTCAAAGACCTGGCAGAGATCTAAGACATATTCCTTTTGTCAGTTTGCTGTCACAAGTATCAGAATGCAATTTTCAAATTTGTTGTCTAAAATTTATCATTTGTATATTTGATTTTTTCATTTTTGCCTTTCATTTTTGCCTTCAATGATTGCATTGTGCTTTATATAACCGTTTATTTCACAGCAAATGCCCGAATTGTTTATGAGCGTGCAATCGAGTTCTTTGGCGATGATAATATGGAAGAAAAGTTGTTTATTGCATTTGCCAGATTTGAAGAAAATCAAAGAGAGGTAACATTTCGATTGACAAGTTTTTCTGAGCAGACTTCTTTATGTTTGGCTTTTTAATGGTCACATTTCAAACTTACAAAGAGTTGGTAATGCAAAAGCATGAATTTTTGTAAATTGTTCGGGAAAAACTGACCTGCATGTCCAGCAACATCTTAAGAATTTGGATGCAGAATACTTCGTAATATCATGAGACAGCATAAGAAGACAACTCTCCAGTCTTCCACTGTTCTATTTTTTGTCTTTAATTTCGATAGTGATTATGGAAATATGTTATTTATTCGTGGAGATAGAAATGTAGTTTTTAGACTTGAGACTTTCAAGTATTTACATGAAAAAGGACTAACTAACCCCACCTTAACCTAACTAACCCCAACTTACCCTAACTTACCCTAACTAACCCTAACTTACCCTAAAAACCCCTTTGTCAAAACCTAACCCTGACCTCGACCCTTTCCCCATAACACATAACTTGCCAATATTGAAAGCTGGTCTGCTAAAGTGCAGACTAGCCAAGCCTTATGTATAGAAACTAATAATAGGCATGAAATCTTTAGAAAAATTGCACGAATGGTTATTGCATCTTCTGTTTGATTTAATAGCTTAAGAAGAACTTCAGGTACTTTGCTATTATTGTTCTTTGGAAGTTTTTGATACCTTGATTATTTTCAGGATTATAGCGTTTTTTGTGTTTCGACTAGTTTTGAGGTTGTAACGTCATCAAATTGCTAAATCGTAAACCAGAAAAGCTATAGATTTCTGCTTACCGCCATATTGTAGACCTTGATAAAGTATGGTTTTCTAGAAGATTGTACCAATTATCCCCTGTTAATTTAGGACTTACGATGATTTTGAATTTTTTCCCAAAACTTCTCGTAAGTTTTTTTCGATTTTTTCAATGGAAGAAAACCCTATATTTCTGAAAATAATCAAGGTATCAAAAAGTTTCAATGAGCAATAATAGCAAAGTACCTGAAGTTTTTTTTAAGCCAGTAAATCAACAGGAAGACGCAGCAGGATCAATTGAGGTAACTAAACAATGCTAGATTTTGTGGAGTTTTATCTGTTGGTCTTAGCTAGAAGTGACATTTTGCTTCGTATCTTACAGCTTGAAAGAGTTCGTGTTGTTTACAAATATGCATTGGATCATATACCAAAACAACAGGCAGAGGTAATGCACAAGCTGTTAAAGTCTATTTTGCATATTTGTACCCTGTTCTATAGATTTATTTGGGAATTTCTTATGAAATGCATTAATAATCATATTTCCCCGTTCAATGATCTCACTTCAAAGATATTTTGTTACACTCTTAAGTTTTTTGTTTTTTGTTCCTGCTGGATAAGCCTCAGTAAAAACCCTATTTGATTTTACACATCGTCTTTGCAGGATCTTTTCAAGAAATATACCATGTTTGAAAAACGTTTTGGTGACAGAAGTGGGATTGAAGATGTTATCGTGAGCAAAAGGAAATTTCAATATGAGGAGGTTTGTACTTTAGCAACTATTAACGAGTAGATTGCATTAATTCAAGGAAATAATGTACTGCATGGTTTCTTCTGACACTGGTGATAGCAAATGGCGAGAGAAGATTCCTAGAAAAGAATCTAAGAATCTAGCTTCAATTAGACAAGAAGCTAAAGAGCTATGTTAATCGAAGACTTAAAGCTTTTAAATGTTCTGTCCTGCCTGTGGTGTAGTGCTGCGATTCGTGCTCGCTTGCATGCTCTATCTTTTCCTGACATATTTGGTAAAATTCGGACGATCTTGATAGCTAAACTTCGCTTGTTATTGATCTTTTGATGCATCATCTCTCCATAATCAAGTATCCTCCTTTAGTTGCTGTCTGCATCGCAGATGCACCAATTCTAGGGGAGTAAATTTTGTGTATATTGATTATTCGAAATTCATATGTTGTTGTGGAGTGGTTCAATCCACTGACTTTGAAGATAGAATACTTCAGGGGAAAGAGGGTCGAGCCTAACCCAGCATCTTGGCAAACGGTCACGGTCTCGATGAGTGATTCGTTACTTCCGTGATCCCAGCTTTCTGCAGCATAGGGATCAAATTCTTATTGGTTCCTGAGGAATACTGTACCTAAAATTGTCCAATTTCATGGTATCGGGGGCATCTGACCTCTTCGTTACCCTACATAACAGTTGCTGACCCCTTTATTTTTTATTTTTCAGGAAGTAAAAGCAAACCCAAATAATTATGATGCTTGGTTTGATTATCTCAGACTCATGGAAAGTGAATCAGATGATTTNGTCACGGTCTCGATGAGTGATTCGTTACTTCCGTGATCCCAGCTTTCTGCAGCATAGGGATCAAATTCTTATTGGTTCCTGAGGAATACTGTACCTAAAATTGTCCAATTTCATGGTATCGGGGGCATCTGACCTCTTCGTTACCCTACATAACAGTTGCTGACCCCTTTATTTTTTATTTTTCAGGAAGTAAAAGCAAACCCAAATAATTATGATGCTTGGTTTGATTATCTCAGACTCATGGAAAGTGAATCAGATGATTTAGACGCGATAAGAGAAGTTTATGAACGTGCAATAGCGAACATCCCTCCCATAGAGGTGACTTGTTGCATTCTTGATTTTTCCAGGTTTCCACGTGTGTGCCATTACATTCTGCATTAATTTGAGTTATCAATATCATTGTTAAATTCCTTACACTTATTTGAATGAGTATAAACGAACTGTTGTTTGTAGAACTCATTCGTCAATTGATTTGATTGCCATTCAAAATTAAAATAAGGTGAAAATTGAAATCAGGACGTTGTTAATTTTAAAATGTCCGTTGCAAGCTTATGACAAAGATCTAACACTATAAGCAAAGTCAAATTTTGCTAATATTTTTAAAGCACACAAATTGTGCAGTGTTTTGACTAAATTTTTTTTTGCTTAAAAATCGATAAAGTAATACCTGTTATTGAGCTTGTGAGTACTTAAGCTGTATGATGCAAAACAACATGTAAGAATTTTATTAGAAAAGAGTTGATTTTCATTTTTTTAAGTTTTTCTTTGTTTGTAGAAAAAGAAACACTGGCGGAGATACATTTACTTATGGATCAATTATGCTCTATTCGAAGAATTAGTTGCTAAGGTAAGTAGTCTTGTCGACTGAAAGGGTTCACCACAAAATAGGATTCAAAGACCAGGTGTGCAGATTTCAAGTATTCACGTTTGGCTGGCCGTTATAATTCAGTCACTGGGCCGATTAACTTACATCAACTTAGACCATGCTGTTTCGTCTTTTCCTGGAGGTATAAACAATTTTTGAAATAGTTCTCGTCTCATGCAGATCAACAAAAAGAAAGTTTCGATCAAAAGTTGTAAAGATGATCAGCTCAGCTAGAGGCATCTTACCTACTGCAGTAAAAATATCGCTGTATCACCGTATCAAACTCATGACATTGTCAGATATAGTTGCACATCATTCTCAAAATTATCCCATGATTTTAGTATTTTAATCTGGAAATTTGGCCTTGACCGATTCCGTATCTTGAAAAGTATTNTTACATCAACTTAGACCATGCTGTTTCGTCTTTTCCTGGAGGTATAAACAATTTTTGAAATAGTTCTCGTCTCATGCAGATCAACAAAAAGAAAGTTTCGATCAAAAGTTGTAAAGATGATCAGCTCAGCTAGAGGCATCTTACCTACTGCAGTAAAAATATCGCTGTATCACCGTATCAAACTCATGACATTGTCAGATATAGTTGCACATCATTCTCAAAATTATCCCATGATTTTAGTATTTTAATCTGGAAATTTGGCCTTGACCGATTCTGTATCTTGAAAAGTATTCAAAGCCACTTTCAGTTTTATTTTGATTAAATTTCAGGACATGGAAAGAACTAGAGAAGTCTACAAGGCCTGCTTGGATCTCATGCCTCATAAAAAGGTAAGCGGGAATTTCAAGGCTTAGCATAAACGCACTTTTGACGCACGTTCCATTTCGTCATTTATGGAATCTGGCCAAAAGAGTTGTTACGGAACGATGTGATAGATTCTGGTTTGATTTCATTCGATTTTTCTGCCAACACCGTATTTTTCTATTGGCAAATTGTTAAAGATTAATTTGTGAAAAGTTTGAAACAATTACAAAAAGGAGAATGCTTCTTAATGTCTTCTTATAAATTTGCTTATTTTCTTATTCATTTCATTCAAATGAAAATAGCTTTATTTATTAACTACAAAAAAAGTAATCAAGTACGTAGGTAGTAGTAAGGTCAGTCTAGCAAGATTTTTCCTAGGCCAAAAGATATTAATAACCGTGAAATTCCAAACTTTCAAATGTCATTTAAAGGGTTGGGGAGGGATGGGAGGGAAAACGCACAGAGAAAACTTGCTATCGACCTGTGACAACGCCATGTTTCATTAGGGCCTTTATAGTGTTCTACAAATGTGCTTCATTTGAATTCCTGCGTGGCATGCAGTAGGGGCAGCAATCTTCGATTCTTAAACAAAGCTACTGATTGTTTCCTTTTGTGCTGTGAATAAATTCATTGTTTGTTGCTGTCCAACATATCGATCGTTTCTTAATTGAGCTCCATCGCCAGAATAGACTAATTACATGATTTCTTTTGTGACCTGCTGATTTGAACTGATATCATGTCATGTAAACGAGCACGCTAAACAACAGGCTACAGCTAACGTAGAGACAATGTAACAACTTATAAATGTTGGAAGCTTGTTCCTTGCGAAAGTGATCTTACCTCCGAAAAACGTCACTAGAAAATTGGATTTCACATTTTTTACTTATCTTCACTAATTTTACTAACCTTATCTTTTCCCATCTCTGTAGTTTACTTTTGCAAAAGTGTGGCTGTTATTCGCCCAATTTGAGATTCGAGAAAAGAACTTGAAAGGTGCCAGGCAAGCTTTGGTAAGTTTCCTTCCAATTGACAGGAACATTCTCATATCGTTTCCTGTTTTACACAGCAGTGGTGCTGGCAGAGTTAGGCTCTATGTAATGTCCTTCGTGGAAACAAAAAGACGCATAAGCTACTGTGCAACACATTCCTGATAACTCCTCATCTTTACTGAGGGATTACTTTCAGGGACTACAGTTTGGCTTAAAATATGGACTGAGAAAAAGTCCTGTAAATAGTAACTAGTACTAATACTAATACTAGTATTATGGTATTAAATAGTAAACAGGCCAATAGAAATGACTAAAACGTTGTTTGTAGCTCAATTACCAGTATCTACTAGTATAAAATTTTGCTTTTTTACGAGATCATATATTGATAAAATTAAGTACCTAGTGAAACAAAGCAAATTACAATCCTATCGAAAGTCGTCAAAAACGGGAGATTGAGAATATATATATATATTGATGTGTGTAGCCCCATGTATATTTTTTCCTATAATAGATGTTAACGCCGTGACAATGAATTAGGAAAGCTAAGATCCCATAAGCCTGCTAACAGGGAGCATGTAGGATCAGATAGGCGGTTCTTGGCAATTGAGAAATGTGACCTCTGACCTCTGACCTTTCTTTTCGAATTTTTCAGGGAACAGCGCTTGGTAAATGTCCAAAGAATAAGTTATATCGAGAATATATTGCTTTGGAACAACAGGTAAACGTTTACTGAGAATCTGAATGTATACACGTTTTTTTTATAAGAAACTGGCTTATAAGAAACTAGTGCTAGGATGGCCGAAAATTTTAGAAACTCTAGTACTAATTTCGGAAAGAGCTAAGAAATTTTCAAAATCGAAATTCAAAGATATTATGATAAATATTTCGTTACACCCTTATTCTTGAGTAAATATTAACTAACTGTTTTATCTTTTGAACGTAATAGAACACTTTTTCTTCCCACCTGATGTTTTATATGTCAAGAAACATATCTGCAGCAGTGTTGGAAACTTCATGATAATTCATGCATTTCAAAAATTAGAAACACCTTAATAAACTTTTAGTACTAAAATGCCGAAATTTTCATTTTAAATCAGGAAACTTTTAGTACTATGCCCTGATTCGAGTTTCTTATAAAAAAAACGTGTACTATTTTCAAATTTATAGTAGAGAAAGACTCATACCCTTCCCATCTTTTAGCATTTCCTCCTCTTTTTCTGTCTTTTCGTGTTGTGTCCTTAGTTTCTTGGGTTTCTTTCTTACTGCTAAGTCCTTTCTGAAGCTGCATTTTCATTTGTAGAGTTTCGATCGAAAAGTGATAAAATTTCGAGCGAATTGGTACCGGAGCATGCGCACATCAGACGAAGGATTTCTCTAGTGATAAAAACCGATTCTCTGGAAATTGAATTTGTTTCAACGTTTTATTTTAGTTTGCGCAGACATTTTTTAGCTCAATTGAAACTGTGCCTTGATAGAAAATTCTCAAGTATGCTGCGCTCCTCGAGGTCGCTGTAACCATGGGTGGTTAGACACTGCATGTGTGCTTTTATGGCGGAGCGCCGCAACTAATATGCTTCTGCGGAGGAAAAAATTTCTCTATATAGTTCTGCGGAGGAGGTAGTGGAACCTCCTCAACAACAGAACTTTCAAAATGGCGGCTGGCACAAGGATAGGAAACAGAATCACTCTTATCATGAAGGCAATGTAAGTACAACTCCGGTATCTAACTACCCAATTCTGTAACGCTGCAAGTCAACATTATAGTAAAGTGATTGATGCTTCCGACGGTTTTCATTATTTTTCTGATATTTTAAGAACGTATTATTTCTTCAGTTGCATGAATACGACAGATGCAGAAAACTGTACGAGAAATTTTTGGAATTCGACGCTTCAAATTGTTCGACATGGATTAAGGTATGAATGATTCTGTAAATGTACTTTGCATTATCTCTGTGACAATTTATCGTAATATTTAAATCATTGCACATCGATGATATAACATCAGGTTTCTCGAGTAGCCCATGTACTGCTTTAGGTCCTGTCTAGATGGAAGTGAGCAAGCCCTCCTCCTACTGGCTCTTCCAAGCGAGGTGATTTCCGGCTTGGGTTGATATGGGTCCTATCAAGAGCCTTTCCAGGAAAGATAAACACGATGGTACCAACGAGTTGATTCTATTTGTTTCTGCTAGTTCTCCTAGGTAGTCCAGCCCTCTTTACTGATGTTCAAATAGGAACTTTCTAGCCCTCCTAGGTGAGATATCTAATACTCAACGGCGAAATCTCATCAAGAGTACGAAAATAAATTTTACAAAGAACTTGACTGCAAGGTGAACTTTCTCGGCAAAGAAGGCCAGCCCTGCTAGGAGTGCTAACTCACTTCCATATAAACACCACAACAGGTCATCTATTGAAGTGTAACATTAATAAGAAGGTCCTTTTCAAATTACTTAAAAGGTAATTCTTCGATTTCTCATTACGAGATGGACATATATGAAACTAGGATGTGCACCACTTTGGGCTTTAGATTAATAATCCGTTCTTCGATTTATAGTACTGTGAAATGGAAGCCATGCTTGGTGAAGTAGATCGCTGCAGATCAATATATGAACTTGCAATAAACCAGCCATTGCTTGACATGCCTGAGGTATGATAACCAAACTCTTGTATCTACATGTTGATTTAAAGGAAGAATTCTAGTGTAAATTGTCCGAAAATGTTCTGCTTTTTACAGAAGTGAAGAATTGCTGTTTATTTATCAGTTTATTTTATTTAAATTCATCTAGAGAAAAGGGAGTGTAGACATTATGAAAAACATAAATACATTGAAACATGATGTGTTTGTGCCTCAAGTTAGTAGTTTATGAAAATTTCTGTCTGGTGCTAAATTACTGTCGTGTGTTTCAATGGAATTTTGTATTTACACTGGCTAGTCTGCACTTTAGCGGACCAGCTTTCAATATCGGCAAGTTATGTGTCATGGGGTAAGTGTTAGGCTTTGGAAAAGGGGTTTTAGGGTAAGTAAGGGTTAATTAGGGTTAGTGAGGGTAAGTTAGGTCTAGTTAGGGTAAGTTAGGGTCAGTTAGGCTTAGTTAGGGTGAGGTAGGGTTTAGTTACTGTTAGTAGGGTTAGGGTATTCGGTCAAATACGTTCCCGAGAGATATGACATAAAGCTGGTCCGCTAAAGTGCAGTCGTCCAATTTACACTTAATCCTGCAGAATTAGGGGCAGAGTACCTCATCAGCTTTTAAACACCGTCTCAAGCTCTGTGTGAATTCCCTTAAATTCATGTTGCGATCTTGATTGATCAAGCTTTTCACAGATTTCACCTAAGGGG